>JAJJHY010003831.1:10926784-10951183 GCA_021224005.1 Drosophila setifemur | reverse complement strand
TGTGTTTTAGTTTATTTATAATATAAAAAATGTAGTTGTATTAAAATTTCCTTTTTCATGTAAAATCTTTTACTTTTTCTGTTAGAAATATTTATTTAACTGAAGGACGCACTTTTTGGTTAATATATATATGATTTTTGAGTGGCTTAAAATGTTAAAAACCTGTATTTTTTGAAAACCCATCCCAATTTCCCTCCGTGTATATCCGAAACTGGTCCCGCTGACGCCACTCAAACTGTCCGCAAAAGCCTTTTCGGTTTTTGCTCTGCTGCTGCTGCGGGGCATGGCAAATATTTTCCATGCGGAGAATTATAAAAGTTTAATTGATTGATTTATATACGCGGGGAGTTGTCGAGGAGTTGTCCGGGAGTTGGCTCTGCGGTAGTCCGATGGCGATCCTTGGGTCCAGGTCTTAGGTAGGTGGTCAATGGAATACCATGGTGGGATGTGGCTGACAAATCAATTTCGTATTTGCGCAGGCGCAGTGCGAGGAGCGGCTAAGCCCGGCTAAGTATCCTGTAAACTGTCTCAATAACAACGCCCCGGCGATTGTCCTGCTCCTTGTAAGCCGCCCGCCCAGCTGGTTGTCTCTTCAAAAGGACTCGGAGGACAATGGGCTGGAGATCTTTCTTTTCTTTCAGTCGGGTCACCGCACACATCGGGCAAACAGGATCAATCACCGGAATCGCTTCCCCGATCCACAGGATCATGCGCGAAAATTAGTGCAAACTTCTTGCAGGTAGCCGGGTGACCTGGTGACCGGAAAATCCGATCGAAGGGATTATAATTCCAGGCATCCTTGCAGCCCTTGCGCATCCTTCCTCCTTGATTTGCGAATAATTAAGGCAAATATTTTGCGTACTAATTAAGCACGGCTCAAGGGCCGGAGGAACTAGGACGAAGGATTTGCATATGGCGCGACGGATTTGCGACCATTACCCTTTTGTTGGCCAAAAAGGATTTGCCCGGGGGCGTTGCGTTTTGCTCTGGCTTATCGGAGACCGATCCTTCGATCCTTCGACCCTTCCCGGAACCCGGCCATCCGTCACGCACCGATCTCGTCCTGGCCCTGGGAAACTGCAAATGATATGCAAATATTGACACCCATTTTTCCATTTCCATTTTTCATTTCCATCGTTTTCCATCGTTTTTCAATATTTGAGCGTGAAATTGGGCCATCCTTTTGCGTGTGTGGGATCGGTTAAGCAAAGGAGTTGCCGCTCATCTAAGGAAATTCAGTCCATGGACTCTAAGGACAATGGGATATTGATGAATTGCCATTCTGGCAATATCTCGAGGTCATCGTCATGGCGGAAAACTGTTTTAAAGAGGCGGTTCCAAAGTCGACTCTCCGCTGGGCGTAGCGAATCCGGGTTTATAATTATTTTGCATTTCATGTTTATCTTGTATCCTTACTGAAAATATTGAATAAGAACAAATATTTTGAAGTTTTTTGTGTAAAGTATTCTACAATGTACAAAGGAATTTAAAAAAATTTAAATCATTAAATCTTAAAGATTTTTGTAGGACAGAGCACATTGCAATTAAATTCAATGTGAATATTTTTTACTCTCTAAAAACGTCATACATTTTATGCGAAAAGTTAAACTAAAGTTCTTAAATATTTTTAGTTAAAATTATTTAGATCCGATTATCTGAAATGTTTTTTGAGACATTTAATAAAATGCCTTATTTTAAGATAAATTAATACAAATAATTGTAGAAAAATTCGAAGTTACAGTTGAAATAATAATAGTTTCTGTTAATATATTAATATTCAAAAGATTTTTAACAAATACAAAAACAAATCCTATGATGTTCATATATTTGTTAAAATAAATCATTATTTTAAAGTGCAGAGAATACTTTAAATTAAATTCATTATTATTATAATTATTCATTCTCCAAAATTCTCACACATTTTATTACAAAAGTACAATATTTTCCCTAAACTTCTGGCTTAAATTGTTTAAGAATAATCACCTGAATACTGTTTTTTAAATATATAATAAAATGCTTTATTGAAAGCAAAAGTTACAGAAAAATTCAACAGTTCCAAAAATCATCGTTTCTTATAATTCTTCAAGATTAAATATGAACATCTAAGAATACCAACAAAAATTGTAGCATTAATATGTAAATGGCAAACATAAATCAAAATCAAATGAGCAGGGATGACTTTTGCAAAAGAAATTATTCTTTTATGTTCCGGAATAGGCGAAAGTATCCCCCCACTTCGATTCAGATCCAACCATTCAATACTTATCCCTGAGTCATCACATTTAGTCCCCCCCTCAAAATTCACTTGCTAATCGCATTCCCTTTGAAAGGGAGGAAGAGGGTAAAGGGAATAATGGTTGAGGGGGGAGGGAAGGGGTGAAAGTTATCAGAATATATATCAGAATATGCGAAACATTTCCGCAACCAAACTGACACTCAAACTGGCCGAGGAGATCGAACTGCTTCCGTTTTTGGCGTCCGGAAGCCAGAAATCATCTTTTTGGGGGGAAGGAGAAGGCGGCGATGACAGGCGGATAACAGGAGTAGGACGCGGAAAAGGACGAGGACCGGGACAGGGACCAGGACAGGGACCAGGACACTAACCTCCCAGACAGACACCCAGACAGTGGGCATATGTCGGTCTGGATAATCGACGCTAAATAGCGACACGCGACCAACATTTTCCGGGGCTGCCACTAGGAATATGATTTCTATCGGGATCGGGACAAAACGTCGACTTCTCGTCGACGGGGGGTGAAATATGCTCAATGCTCAATCCTCGGCACTCATTATGGAAAATAATTTCATAATTCGTGGGGTTGAGTGTGTCATCCCTCCTTGGCTGACTCCTGGACAATGTGCGAACAACGCAACATCGAAGGACTCGGGGTTGTTGGTGTGGCTATAATTTTATGAGCGATTTCGTTTATTAATATGTTAGCCAATGTTGGCCGGCACGTGGCAGGAAGGCGTTATGTTTACATTGCCCCCGCCATCCGGCAAATGTTTATGAAATGATTTGCTTGCAGTGTAAATATTTGCCCAGCCGAGGGCGAAGGATTTCCTCACGCAGATTTGCACATTAATGTGCGATTATGAAAGGCGACATGGCCCTAAAAACGGAAGTAATATAAAATACTGTCGCTATTTTTTACAAATCTTACTTAATGAAAAAATGGGGGTACACAAAAAAAAAAACAGCTTAGGAAAAGTAATGTTTGTTTAATAATATTTGCTGCATGAAATTGTATATCATTTTATTAATGTATATATTTATTTTTGATTTTAATATCATACATATTAAAAAAAGGGGTACACAAAAAATTACATCTTAGAAAAAGTTACGTTTATATTTTAATTACATAAAATTCTATTTAATTTTATTTATGTACATATATATTTATTTTTGATTTTAAAAATGTATTTAAAATAAAACGAATTCGTTGTTATTGTTAAGTATTTCTAAGAATATTTTTAAATAAATTTCATAGTTCCAACCAATTTATCTATATGTATGTTCCAGAAACTTAGATAATTTATTGCAGTTTTGTGTTCTTGTATTGTCTTGTGGTTTTTATTAATTTAAAAAATAAATGTATTATAAAAATATCTCTGAAATTCATTTGTTATATTCCCCCCCAGGCGCTGCCTACAAATCAAAGTAAATGCAAAAAATTACTTCATCGTGGCTGTGTTTATGAAGTCGTCCTCCTCCCCTCTCCCCCCAAAAAAAAAGAAACGCATCTGTTGGCCCTCTATTTCCCATCCTCTGTTCCGAATCCATTTCAAGTGGAGTCACTTTCTCCGCATTGCTTTCTCCCTTTCCCCCGACTGCAGGCTGCAACGAATCGAGGCTGGCATGTAAACAAGGAAGGAAGCCTGGTGTAAAGTGTCGCTGGTGGCAATTGAATCTCCGCCTCTGGAATCCCGCGCCTGGGTCAACAAACTGTTGGACTCCGCATCAATTTCATCCCCAAGGCGTCTTTCGGTTGGGTTTGAAATCATCCCCAAATCGGAGTCCAAATCAACTAGTTGCAATGTGATGCAGTCTTATTCCTCTTTAAAAATATTTGGATATTAAATCAGGTAAGTCTTTTGAAGATTCTTCTATCTTATAGATATTTTTTCTCACATTTTTGTATTCTAAAAATTTTTTATTAAATGCGTTTAATATAATTCATGTTAAATATCTCTTTACTAATGCCAATGTAACAACTTGTTGTACTACAATTTCGAGTATTTATTTGTTTTTAAAAATATATTTGAATATTGAATCAAGTAAGACTTTTCAAGATTCAGACTCAGTATCTTTTAGATACATACATACATACACAAAAATAAACTTAATATAATAAGAGTCAAATATTACTTTCTTAATGGAAAAGATAGATAAATAATTATTTTTCAACTATTTCCAAAATCACTTTTTTATGTTGCATCAAGTTTCCCTTCCCCAGGGTCAATGTAGAACAATTTACTTATAGCCTATAAATAACCCACCTCATCATTATCTTTCCCAAAACTAAATCCGCGGTCCCCGAGTTAATTAGTCATCTCCATATATCCATATATCCTCCGGCATCTATAACCCCTCAAAATGCAATTTGGAGTGCTCGAATTTAACCTGCCAACGCATTAGTCGCATTCGTTGGAAAGGATTAGTTGCTTAATATTTTTCGTTGGGGAACCCATAGAGGATGGGACATTAGCACGGATAACGCTGTGGCCGGGAATAAGCTTCATCCAAAAATAGGATCCATCATTAGGGAAGGCAAATTTATGGGAGGAGCGACGAACGAGCGGCGGCACGTTCCAAAACAATTTAGAAAATAATAAATAGCAAACATAAATTAAATTATTGTAATATACTAGATATAGAGAGTGAGAGACCCAGATATAAGCTTCCCGAGGCGACTCCATCTGCGTCTGGTGCGCAATTAAGTTAAGTCTCAATGGGCCTGGCCCGGGTTCCCCTCCGGATTTTGGGATGCTCCGAATTATGGAATATCCAGGAACGGGGACGGGGGGAATGTCAAAAACGCAATTATTTATACAAACTGAAACATTTTAAAATCAATTAGAAAATGTGGCGACGCATGGCGCATGACGAACCAACTGCTACGATTTTCCTTCGATTTTCCCCGCTTTTCCCCGCCTTTTTGTTTATCCAAGCGGCACAAATGAAGTGGCCTGCAGCACTTCAGACTTTCGACTCCGGAGGAGCTGCAGCCCGTTTGTCTGGCGATAGGAAACTTTTCCAGGGGGAAAGATGCGCCGCATCCAGATACATCCATATAATGATGTCAATGACAAATCACGGGCGCACGTCAAAAATCTGTCCTGAAATATTTCCAACTGTCAATTCGACGCGGAACCGTGTCTAAAATTAGTTCACAAATATTGTTACAAATGTGTTGAGTCCAAACAACTGGAAACTAATGAGAGAGAGAGAGAGAGAGCGGGGGATCCAAACCCAAACCAAACCCGAATCCGAGTCCCGAATCCCGAATCCTCCTCAAGTGGCTGCCCAACAATTTATGTGAATTTATCTTGTGAAAGACGAAGGCTCGAAATTTAGTCAATTGAACGGCAACTAAATTACTTGAACACACAAATAGCTGACAGGAAAATGGGAACAAGTTTTGAGTGGAGGCCAAAAAGGAAATATATATGAATCCAGGGAACATCTTTTGTGACAACAAACAGTTGTCAAACATCTATTTTTGGGTTTGGAGGAGAAACCCTTTTTATGAATTATGATTTAGGTCTATATTTGGCTTAGGGCATTCGTAATTTCAGTATTATAAATTAAAAGCATCGATTATATACAAAAGGATACTAAATAAGATTTTTTAAGTTATACAAATAATGATAGTTATATATAGTAAACATAGTTTTGCTATTTATTTATTTTTAAATTAATATTATAGGGAATTAAACAAATTTCAGTAGCACAAAGAAAATAAAATAACTTTCAGAAATATAGAAAGAACAGGTCTAAATAATGGAGTATAATAAACTGCATTGATATAAAATATAAATATATACGAAAAGATAATAAATAAGATTTCATATTTATATATATATCATATTAAAATTATATCATATTACTATTACCATTTCTTAAATAAAAAACTCAAATAAATAGTGCAATCTAAATAATACGTAAGAGGATAATAAATAAAATTTCCTAGTTATTCAAATAAAACACAAAGTTTTACTATTTACCATTCATTAAACTAAAAATCTAATTAAATAATGCAATTTTTAATAAGTACAAAAATATAAAAAAAATTTTCTTAGTTGAACAAAGAAAACACATAGTTTTACTATTTACCATTTATTAAATTAAAAATCTAAAAAAATATTGCAAATCTAAATAATAAGTACACAAAGATATTTAATAATATTTCTTTGTTAAGCAAATAAACAATAAAACATATAGTTTTACTATTTACGAATTATTATATTAAAAATCGAAATAAATAGTGCAAATCTTAATAATAAGTACAAGAGTATAATAAATTACATTTCTTCATTAAATTAAAAATCTAAATAAATAGTGGATGGACTTACTAGAAAACTAAACAAATTTCAGTGGCAAAAACATATTTTTTTATTTATCTACGAAAAATATTAAAGTTATAGGTCTGAAAATTTGAGTACAAAAACTGAAATGATTATTTTTTGTTCACCCAAAAAAAAAGAAAATAAATATGAAAAAACCGTGTTTTCCAATAATGCACTCAAAGGGAACTTGTCAGCTGCCTGAATATGATGGAAGAACCAAACTTGTGTAATCCAAAGTACCTTCAAAAACAAGGCGAGATTTTCCTTTAGGCGACAGGCGAGGAAAATCGCGAAATTTCCCAGAGAGCTGAGCGAACGAATCAAATCCGCTGACAGATGACACGAAAATTCGCTTTTTGCCAGTGCAAAACCCTTTTTGTCGGTTCGACATATATGGGGTAATATTAATCTCGGTGCCCCTGCGGCACGGTGATGCATCAAACAAGATTGACACTGCCTCATTCAGATCAATAACTCGCCGAGTGTTAAATGATTCGAGAGTCAACCCCCAAATGAAATTTCTGGTGACACTCGCATTAAAAAAGACGCCGAAATTTTTGCAACCCTTTTTTTTCGCGGAGTGGCATAAAAAATTGCGCCACTCGAGGGCAGAGGCATAGCGAAACAAGTGCCGGTCACTGTGCACTGGGAGAAAATATTTGAAAAAATGCAAAATTCTAGAAGATAGAAGTATATTTTATTTAATTAGTGAATGATGTTTTGGAATAACATTAAATGGGTGAAATTTGTTAAGCAAAGGGAAAGGAAAACTGAAATTTAAGATCTAATTAATTTTTGAAATTTTTTGTTCTATATTCGACTTAAAATAAATTATCTACAAAATTATATTAAGCATTCCTTCAACAATTTACAATGCTTCAAATATATTAATATTAAATAAATATCCTTTCAGTTCAATTAATGGTTTTAAATTAAATCAAATCAATTTAAAATAACTAAATATTATAAAAATTAAATAATTAAATAGTACATTAAATTAAACCTCAATTATATTTAAGCAATCCAATATAGACCCTAAATTTGTAAACTTAAAAAGGTTTTATTTACTGAAAAAAAATGAAAATGCTCACAAATTTAATTTTTAAAATTGCACAAATTTATTACTTAGTTTGCTAAAAAAAAATTTATATGTTCACAAATTTCCCCTTTTTTTTCTGCGTGTAGGAAAAGAGTAGTTGGGGCGGTGTTCTGGTCGGACAAAAGCGGAAATGAAATTAAGCGAAAATATGTTCTCGACTATTTTTTTGTTGCCGGTCTTCAGTACATTAAATTAATCAATTTAACCAGCTTCAGAGGATTGGGAGGAGGAGGTGGAAGTGGGGTGGAGACCCCGATCGAGAGCCACCATTAGCATGATTTAGTGCTCCGTACCCAGCGGCTTCATTAGCATAAAACAGATCTTATGGCCATTCTAGGAAACCGCGTCCGCGACTTTTCCCAAAACACTCAAAAAACAGGGTTTACAGCCGAAGGCAGATTGAAGTTGGATCGGTGAGAGAGCGGTTACTGTATAATTTTTATGATATTACCAGATTGATTCTGTTCTTTGCTGTTCTGTTCTTTTCTGTGCTGTTTTTATTTATTTTTACTACCGCCAGGGCCAGGGCCAGGGCCAGAAACATTTTATACTCAATTAATTCATCATTATTCGGGATATCTCGTTGTCGTTCTCCGACTTTTACATGGGGCGACAGAGTCAATCTTGTCAGTCATCAAAATTTGTTGCCTTTTATTCGATTTCGGGCGAAAAGCGTTTCTCTCTTGTTTAATTTTAATTTATTTACATTGAAATTCAATATTTGGTAAATGTGTTTTTAATTTTACTGCTGTTGATTATTATTGGGCGATCGGATGGAAAAAAAAGGAATTTACGCAGCCGTTAAAATCCATCACCCAAATGGACCAGATCCCCGAATGCAGATACAGATACTCGGTTCGGTTCGGTCCGGTTTTTGCTTTAGGTTTGGGCCATCGGAATATGACACATGGCCAACACCTCGTAAGCTTTTCCAATTTTAATGGACTGCGAAGAACTTTCGACGAAGTTCAACGACTTTTTGGCGGTTCCACAAGGGAAATCTCTTGAATAGGCATTTTAAATTAAATGGTTTGAGCCTTTAATTTTATGGTATGCTGTTGGCTAAGACTTTTGGGATGGCAGATAAACAATTACCCGTTTTAATAGGGGAAATTGGGTATCGTTTTCCCATGATCTAGGGCGATATTTTTTAGGTAGAAATCTATTTAATAAACTTTCGAAGGAAATTTTTGATTTAAATTGAAACTAATTAATGGAATTGCTTACTGTGAAAAAAGGTATAAAAATAGCATGAACAAATGATATATTTTTATTCGGTAAATAATTTTTGTATATTTAGTTTAGATTATATTTAATATTTTATGAAATGTGTTATATGCTTTGAATATGGAACTTTCTAAGAAAATTGGAAGATTTAAATTTAAACTATTTAATATCATTGCATACTATAGAAAAAAGAATATGGCTAAGATAGATCTTATAATTTTATTTGCTGAAGATATTTTCTGAACCATTTTTTGAGAGTATTTAAGATTATTTTAAAGATGTTTATTTATTCAAAATTCTATATATTTAGTATTAAATATGTTTATAAAAAAATGTACAAGATTTGTAGGAAATGTTTAAAATTTATTTGATTTATTCAATAGTATGGTGAACATACTGTACTTCGAATCAGGGCAAAAAATTTCTTACCTATATGACCCTTAAATGTTTTATTATAAAAATGGTATAATACAATATTTTCTTTATCATTTTCCATAACCATTTTCCATATCCTACATAAATGATATCCCTGACCCATTCCATTTTTCGTGCAAACAGCCATTCGATTGTCCACATCAATTGGTGAACTCGATAAGTTTCCTCCGGTCCGGTTTCGCTCCATCGTGATACGGCAAACGTTCCAATCTGGGGCCCCCCCAAAAAAAAGGGAATAGACAATGCATCCACATACACATCCACATCCGCATCCACATCCACATCCACACAATACCGATTCCAATTCAGGGCCTGAAAATGCAAAAACCCAAAACCCAAACTCAGTTACAGTTGCCAAAAAGGAGCGCAAATATGTGGGCAAAGGTAAAAGGGGTGGTTCTGGAGGGGTTCTGGCGGGGATTGGGGGTTGGGAGGATGAATGCATTTGCGGAAATGTGTGCACAACATGCAACATAAATGGAAATGCCGTTTGGAAAACATATTGTTTTTGGGCCCCACCAACGATGCCGCCGCATCCGCCCCACCCCGAAAATTCACTAATTTCCCTAACGCGCCCCATGAGGCTGCAACAGGGGAGGGGAGGGGGGAGGATTGAGTGGGTGGTTCAGTGGGTGTATGGTTGGATGGGTGGTTGGATGGGTGGCTTTGAAATCGTTTGCTGCAGCGGCGCACATTTTAGAAATTGGACGGCATTTTTCGTTGAATTGTGTGCTGATTGTAATTCATTCCATGTGTGCGTGTGTGTGTGCTCGGGCAAAGTACACAGGCAGATCCTGGCAGGACCCTCCACTCCACTCCTTCCCCTCCCCCCCCAAGGGAGAAAATTTGAAAATTTTGATTGCATGTTTCGATACAAAATGGCGCTGCAAAAACGAACTCGTACTGATGATGAGGCATGCCAATCCTGACGAGGACTAGGGGTCCTTTGCCCAGTGGTCAGATGCGGACACAGAGGCGGGAGGCAAGGAGGCAGAAGGCAGCAGGAGGAGGTCCTGGCCAAATTGCAGTGCGTAGCCCAGGACGTAGCGTTGGACTTTTGTGCGTTGGGCAAATGTGCATTTTAGATCGTCGAAGCGTAAATTAGGATTTCAAAATGACATTTGGAATATTTACGACTTTGCCCGGCGCATAGGCTCTAGTCCTGGCCAATCCCTGCCCCCGTTCCTACCCCCCCGATGTTGTTCCTGGTAATTGCGTAGCCGGTTACTCGATGATGTCCTGTCTGTTTACGGACACACCGGCAAAGGTAAAGCTAGATGGTTGGAAAATCAGGCGAATGGAAGGAGGGAGGGAGGAGCATCGTCCGTTTCGGGTTTTTTGCGGAATTGCCGGCAAAAGCTCCCTTTTGTTGAATTATGCAACTTAAAATTTGGCACAAGTCCGTCTCAAAATTGGCAAAATAGAAGCTTTTGATTGGAAAATTGTTTGATTGGTTGCAATTTCGTGTTTAAATATTTTCGCAAGCCCACACACAAAAGAGGTTTCTCTGCAGGCAGATGAAAAAATGTGGCATTTTTTTTTTTTGTGTTTCTTGGCAATGGGAGAACTCGGAGTTCGTTGGAACATGTAAAACCACTCACAAGTCCATCGAAGCTGGCCAAGTTCCTTTGGCGGAGGCAATCAATCTCATGCATTGAGGTTTCATATAAAAGTCAAACTTGTCGGGCGCCCGGAGCGCAAAAAATGAAATCGAAACCAAAAGCCCCGGGATCAGGATTCGGGGACTCGAAATCCGGAATTCGGGATTCGGGATCTCGCATCACCCACCGTCAAAGAGCCATCAATGTCTACCGACTTCAAAATAGACTCTCGTCACACGCAAAATACCCAAAAAAAAAAAAAAAAAAAAAAAAAAAAAAAAAAAAAAAAANCATATAAACGAAAACAACAAAAAATGGGCAGAAATCGAGAACACCAAAAGTAAAATTATACAAGTAACAAAACACATACTCACCAAATACATCGCCAAGGAAAATAGAAACACATGCGATGCACTGCAAAAAAATTGGGAAATCAAGATGAAATCAAGCTGAATACTGCCTAACATTTATATCTTTACTTTAAAGCCAAAATATATGTATTTTCTCCAAAAAAAAAATATAATTCTTAATTTTGAAGAAAATGTATTATTTAAATATAACACTTATTTAACTATATATTGTTAAATTATCTAGATTACCATTACTTTCCTATATTATTAAATACATTTTTTTTCAATTTTGTTTTTGCCAATATTTTATTTCTACAATTTATTTGAAGTAATATGTAGATTTTGTGTTCTTTAAAAAATCTTTATCTTGCAGAGAAAAGTTTTTACTTTTAACATAACTTTTCGGAATATATCTTATTGAAAATTGTAGATTACCATTACTACCTTTAATATTAACAATATCAACAAAATTCATTTTTTTGTATCAATATTTTATTATTACAATTTATATCAAGTAAAGTGTTTTGTTTTTATTGGTGAAATCTTGTTTTTGTTGAGAAATGTTTTTACTTTTTTCAGATCCCTTTTGTTTCTATATAATCTTTAGAATTTATTTAAATTACATTACATTTAAATTTAATTATTGTTTAATACATTTTAATGATTTCCGAATTTTTCCCTGTGCACATATTGCAGATATATTTTGTATATTTTCCATTTTCACCGAAATAAATAAACATCATCAATGTCAAATGGAAATCACTCGCATTGGCAGCGCACCCAGGGAAATGAAATGGATTTGGGTGGTGGAGGAGGTGGTGGTGGTGGTGTTCGGTGGGTGGCTCTTGGATGGGGGGACTTCGATGGGTGTCCAGCCGACGGCATTTGCTTTTTATGAAACTATTTCAAAATGTGAAACCAATTCGCATAAAATTTTGTCAGCGGCACATGTGACATGTGAAATAAAACCAAATAAGAAAGTTACGTTTGCACTGTGAATTGGAGCTAAGGAGGGGTAAGGGGGAAGAGCAGGGGATGCGGAGAAATAAAATATATAAAAATAAATGTCAATATCACCGCTGCCTGTCCATCGGGTGTTTATTGACATTTTGGCAAACGCAAATCTCGCCGAGCCTGCAAATTCGCCTGGGAAATCGCCATCGAAGTTTTCCTTTTTATTTTCCGAGTGTTTGTTATTTTCCCATTTCATTTTTTTTTTTGCTCCTGTTGCTGGTGGAAAACATATTTGAAAACCATTGGCACATGTCCTTATGGATGATGTGCTAATGTGACAGACCAATGCCGGCGTTTGTGTTTGATTTTTTGTCGATTGACTTTAAGTGGTTTTTGGGGATTGGGCAGGAGTAGTTAGAAAATATTAACTTGTAGGTTAAATAATTTAAATAGCTGTGTTTGAGTTAATTTAAGATTGTTATTTCGTTTTAGTTTAATTCTTTAATTAATTGTATACTCTATAATTTCAACAGAAATTTATTAATGATTTTAATCATTTTAAATCAAAGCTTTGTATATTTCCTGAGTTTCATCAGTAGGATGACTATATATATATATATATTAATATTAATGTTATATTATTTAAATATCTGTGCTTAAGTATAATATCTTTCTTTAATTCTTTTTATATTTAATTTTACAGAAATTTTTAAATGATTTTATTTTATTTTAAATAAATACTTTTAACAAGGCTTTCTTTTGGGTTTTTTGTATATTTCCTGAATTTCATCGGTAAGATGAATATATAAATTTAATTGTAAAATCATTTAAATAGCTGTATTTGAGGTAATTTAAAATTGTTCTCTCTTTTTAAAACATTTCTTTAAATATTTTTGTACTCAATATAATATCTATAATTTCTCAGAAATTTCTAAATGATTTTATTCATTTAAAATCAATCCATTCAACTGAGCTCTTTTATGTATCTTATATATATCCCAAACTTCATTGTTTAATGACTACTTAGTCGTTTTTCTGACTTTTTTATGACAACCAGACGTTCTCCTTTGAATTAACTCCCAATGATCTCCATTACAGTGGCACTTTCCCCCTCCGATTTGGCTTCCTCAACACCCATTCCACAATTAGAGGCAATTGTTGAGCGCTGCTCGGATCCTTCCGTGAATCGTATGAAAATCAAAACCTCCCCAGGGCTGCATAAATTAAAGGCTTGCCTTGACGAGAAAAAATAAAATAAAAATCCGCACCGGTTTCGGGGGATTCCAACTCCATCTCCCCTCGAACTCCAAACCCAAACCCAACTCCAACACAAAAGGCGAGCAACAAAAAATCGCTCTGGGACAATGACAGGCCCCAAAAGCGACTGCCAGGACACTTTCGCTCTCAGCCCCCCCACTTTCTCCGCCCCTCCCCCCACTCCCAGTGTAACAGCATATCCTTGAGAGAATGCTGCACCACAGAATTCCTAGAAAATGCGACAGTTTTCACTTCGGGATGGGGGAAACTGTTTAAGAAACGCATTTGACACGCGGCGTGCGACATTTATCAAACAAAAAAATAACATAAGGTACTTGGAGCGGGGAGGAAAAAACGTTGAAAACTGAATAACAACAAAAAAAAACAAAAAAACCGAAACCGAAGCATGAACAGGAATTGTGATTGATCGGAGGGCAAGTGTGTTCCTTATTCCATTTTTAGGATGGAAATTGGGAGTGGCCATTACGGTTGACCTTTGCCACGTGTTGGCCCTTGAATAACCCTTTCACATTTCTTTTTTCTTCTAGTATTTATTGCCGCAAATCAATCATTAAAATCATTGAGATTCTGAAACAAATTATAGAATACTTTCAAAAGGTGTATTTTTTGTAATATTGAGTATTTCTTTATTACCTTTTTACATTTTTTAATAGTATTTATTGCCACAAATCAATCATTATTGGGGATGCGGAGGTCATACATAAATAATATCATTAGGATTCAGAAAAAATGTTTGAATATTTTTTAAAGGCATAATAATTTTATAAATGATTGATTTTTATTAAAATTAAAAAACACATATAAATATTCATTAATAATATAATTTATATTTTTGGTGGTTCAATTGGGAGTTTAAATTTAGTTCTAATATCATCCAATAACTTATATAAATCATAATTAAATAAAATCATTACGATTGCGAACAAATTATGGAATATTTTCTAAAGGCGTCATAAATGATTGATATTTGTTATATATTAAAAAACACATATTTAATTTTCTTTAATGTATAGTTTATATTTTTGATTGTTTAATTGGGAATTTGAGTTTAGTTTTACCAATAACTTAATATAACCCATTTGCATTTTTCCAAGTATTTATTGCCACAAATAAATCATAAATAAAATCTTTAGGATTCGGAAGAAATTTATGATTATTTTCTAAAGGCGTAATTTTATAAAAAATCAAATTTAACAACACATATTAATTATTTTTTAGGGATATCCTAATTTTCGGCTGCTCAAATTGAGAATAAACAATGTAGTTGTAATATCATACAAATACTTTTACTTATTGAGTTCCTTGTACTTTTTTTTACTTCTTAATTATATGCGTTTAAAAAATGCTCCTTTTCCATCATTTTAGATGCATAAAAAAATAATTTTGTTTCGAAAGCTTTAGGAAATGTTTATATGAATTGGAGGAACCTGTTGTTGTGT
The DNA here is from genome assembly GCA_021224005.1 of Drosophila setifemur. Taxonomy (NCBI): domain Eukaryota; kingdom Metazoa; phylum Arthropoda; class Insecta; order Diptera; family Drosophilidae; genus Drosophila; species Drosophila setifemur. The sequence continues at coordinate 10,936,230 of JAJJHY010003831.1, read as the reverse complement.
CTCTCTGTTTGGTAATAAACGGCAGGGAGTGGGATGTTTAGCACTACCATAAACATTTCAGGCTGTGGTCACCGCTTTATGCTCGACTAGCCAGAAATTTATTAATTGCCAAGGATCATAAATACAAGGATCGGGACGGAGCTACAGCCACTTTATGACGAATGTCGGACGCGGGACGCGGGACTCGGACAGTGCCACATGTGGCGATTTATTGGCCATGTCTCTGTCTCTGCCGCAGTTGCAGTTGCAATCAAAATTGAAATCGAGGGGCATGCGTCATTATCTTTCGCCCAATGCCCCCATAACTCGGAGGAGAGAGACGGAGGAGGAGAATCCATCAAACGCGTTTACTAGCAGCCTTGGCGACAAGTCAGGTTCGTGTCTTCAGACCAAGTCCAGGTTCAATACCAAGTCCAACTCCAAGTTGGAGTTGCACTTCCCACTGTGCCGCGTCATAAAACTTCATTCATTCATTTATTTATAATTTAATATCGATCGGTGTCGACTCACTCGCTGATGGATGTTCCGTATTCAGTTCGGTTCGGAGCTGTTCTGGCCATCGTAAAGTTTTATGCCAACCCCATTGCCAACGTTTATGGCCAGATTTTCCTGGCTGAAATTGCTGGCCAAGAAATGAAGACTGCGACTGCAACGGCGACTGCGACTCATATTTTTGTGGCCTTTATGGCGTTTGCCAAATCGAAGGCCATAATTCACATTTTAATTAAGAGCCGCAAATAAAGCGAGCTGCATTCTTGGCCGCTGTTTATCGCTCGGATCAGATGTCTCGTTCTCAATTTCAGGCTCGTTTCCCTTTTATTGAGGCTTTACTGCTGTTGGTCTATGCCAATCGGGGCATAAATTGTCTTCCAGCACACCGTACCTAATTATGGTAGGATGAGCTAATATTGGAAATTTATTTTTTTGTTAAGTATTAGAGATACTCTGTAGTTGCTGATGGCGTTCAGATACTTTTTCCATTACACGAACTTGTTCCAATTTGATAATTATAAAAAACAAATTGCAGATAAGACGTGTAACAAAAAAGAAATCATCCTATTTATTCCATTAAATATTATTAATTAGGTTACAGTTTAAGCTAATTTAAGCACACTCGAATATATTATTACATTTATTGATTACCTGTTGTGTTTGAAAGTCATTTTTAAAGTTTCTGAATTTTAAACTTTGCTTAATTTTTTCTCTGATTTTAATTGTATATTTTAGTTGTTTAGGAATATTTTGCACATGTCCGTGTATGTGCAAAAATTTTAATTATAAAGAAAGTGCAAACATACGTGTAGATAAAAAAACACTCTTTGGGGAGTGATCATCCTGGTTATTTCATTAAATATATACGTTTAATTAATTCAAAATAGAAATTTCTTAGTGCTGATTTTTGTTGTACGCTTTAGTTGTTCATGATTTTTCATTATAAATATGGACATGTTAAACTTTCATTATTATATAGAAATTGCACATAAGACTTTGAAAGAAAAACAGCTCTCATTTCTAAATGCAATTGGAGATGCACATCCAATTTATTTTATTACATCAGAACGATCAGAAATATATTAATTAATATCAACACACTTTGAAATATCACTTTTATTGATTACAAATAATTTTTAGCAAAGTTTCGAGCATCTGAAATATTTTTTATAATTTTTTTTTCTTATTTGCGTATTATGAATTCCACTATTGTCTGTTCCTTAAGCTAAATATGCATATTTTATTTGATGATATTTTTAATTTTTATATTTTGTTGTTCACCGCATTATGTTCATTACTCGCTCAAACGCAATTACTCGAAAAAAAATTGCAGAAGGGCGAATAATAAAAAACAGCTCTCTAATATTTATTTTTAACCGATTTTATTAAATAATATTTTCATTTAGAATTTTTTTAATATTTACAAAATAGCTGCATATAAGCGAAATAAACGAAGGCTTGACTAGTCGCGGCAAAGATAAAGTTAGAACTGACAACTATAGGCTCCTGACTCCCTTTTATTAGAAAAAGGACTCCACTAAAATCAAAAATAAAAGTCGAGGCATCAAACAAAATTTAAAAAATGGAAATGGTGAAAAACGTTATATCAACAGGCAACACCTATATTCCAGGACGATACGGAAGAGGATTTCTAAAAAAATATGTCCTAGGCAAGGGTCCTTTCAAAGCGAGTTGAAGGGGCGTGCCCCGAAAGTGCTGGAAACTGATATTCCTTTCGAAAAATTCAAATATATATACTTGAAAAATAAAATGATTAAATATTCTAATATTATATTATCATGGTTTTCAGCTAAAGGCAATTAAAAAACGTCTATGTTAATAGTATGATTGTTTTTATAATTATATGGAAATCAACTATTATGACACTTATTTTCAAAAGAAAATACAGTAAATACCTTTTTGTTGAAAACTCAAAACTGATTCAGTAATCAAAAATAAAGGTTTATTTAAAAAAAAAAATATAATATTGTAGAAAATATGACAGCTATTTTTCCAAATATGTCCCATGGTGACTGGCGACCCTTACACCAGAAAAATATCTTTCTATTCCATCAAAAAACGTTAAAACTGGGCGTTCTTAATAAAGCTTTCAGTTAGCAATGACAAAAAGCAACAGGTAAGAAAGCTAAGATTGAGTTTCAACTATTACTTACCCTGTAATTACTATGGTTTAAGAATTACCTGTACCTGAACGTAATCGAATTTTTGTTGAAAGATTTAATAAGTATACCCAACTAAAACTAGGGAATAAAATAGCTAAGTATTTCTTGATCTTTGGAAAGTTCCTAATAAAGGTTATAATTTTACAGCTATATGGAAAATATGTCACACTAAGATTAAGTGAATTTCATGGGTAGCCTAAGGGCTTTGACAAAAAATCGGTTTGTAGTTTAGAATTTTTTTCTCTATACAAAGACAAGGATATATGGGTGTTGATTGTTTATAAAAACCGCTTTATCAAATCCTTTGTGCTTTTTTGATTGATGCTAGGATATTGGTATATCTGTTGACTTAACTTCATATATTTCCCAGATTATTTTGTTGGATTCTTTTTCCGTGGACTGTTTCTTAGCTTTAGTTGAATATTTATATGCAAAAAACTGTTTTTATGAAGTCGCAAAGTTGTACAATATCATAAAATGGAAGCATCAAACATAGGCCACAAATAAGTATAACATATATTAAAAATTTTCCCATAAGTCACCGTTTCCGGCTGAGATCCTCGTTCATGTCAGAAACTTTTCACCGCCGAACAACAACAACAACACAAGCTCAATCGAAGGATATTGAGGAAGAAATGGATGTGGGTTGACTTGAAAGGAAGATGCGTAAAAGTAATTTTAATCGAAAATTGATTTATAATTGAAAAATCTCATTTGCAGAAATTGATTTACCGCAGCATCCGCATCCATCCAAGGAGGCAACTCCTCCCCCTTCCCCGGTGCGTTCCGGGAAAATGCGTGCAATATTTTTCTCTGTTCAAAGGCAGTTTTTCCCGGAGGGAAGGAAAGCTGAGGTAACCGAGCGTCAAGTGGTTGAGCCAACAAAACTTTTCCCCAGTAGAAAAATGTCTGCTAAGGATGAACATCAGCAAAGAAACGTGGCAGGGACTAGCAGGAAAATCAGTACACCGAAAAAAATTTAACTCGAATAAATTAATCAATTTTATAACTTTTTTAATATATGTTTGAATTTCAAGAACATTATGGAACATATAATATTGTTTATAAAAATAAATTACACAAAATTAGTTGAAAATTTAAATGTGTATATTATTTATAATTTATTCTATTTATTATATTATTGTATAATGCTTTTAAAAATTGAGACACCAAATAAAACTTGTATCTTCTCTTTTCAGCAGACCCAAATTTTCAGAATACTTTTCTCTCAGTGCACCTGGCTGACTGTCAGTGGTTGGGGCTGCATCTTGGCATCCTTTGGCTGCTGGCCCGCTATCTCCTGCCGCTTTGTCATCATCAAAGAAGCTGCCGCCACACCATACCACCAACTTCGCCCATTGACTTTGCTTACGTTTCGATTTTTCCAGCTATTTTCCAGCTATTTTCCAGCTGCTGCTGCTGCTGCGGTGAGCGGCACGCTTGCGGCAACATTGTAATTTTGAAAATGAGTAAAGTTTGAAAAACCTTGTGGCGAGACCCGATTCGTGGTTGCTCCTTGGGCTTCCTTTAGTCGGGCTTAATCAAATTCTTATAGAAATCTTTTGGCCTGCTAGCGCCACTTCCGTTTCCGCTTTGACACTTGTTTTGACCCTCTATTTCTGCTGCCGCTTGCCACTAATCCAATTATGCAGCGAGTGCAGGAAAGTTTTTAAATTATTTAGCAAGTTTCCATTCGCCATTCGCCATTTTCACTCCACTGGGCCCGTAAATTATGTCCAAGTCTGAGTCTGAGTCCAAGTCCAAGTCCGAGGCTGAATGCCTTTGCTCCGTCTCAAGTGTCATCTTTCTTTGTCTGGTGTCCTGCGACAGGAGCTGGCTTTTGCCAATTATTGCAATGCGCACTACGCACGCACCTCCGGCAATTAAAATTAATTTCCTCGCAGACGCCATTGTCTGGCGGAGAAGGCCAGAAAGGATAACGCGGGCAAAGGAAACATTGTTCCCCGCCTGACTGATTTATCTTGATTCCGATGGCCCCAATCCCCATTATTCCGGCGGGTGCAAACGCTTCAGTGATCTTTCTTTAAGTTTTTGGGAGCAGGTGAACGGGAAAATTTTATAAATTAAAAATTTAGAAAAAGTTAAAAGGGGTTTGTATGAATTTCAGGTACTATATAAGGACAAATCTGAAAATAAGTTTCTTCATAAAACAATTCAGAAAGAAGGATACAAAATAAACTTAAAATAATAAAAGATAGAAAAATATCTTTCATACTAATCCATAACTTAAATGCGATAACAAAATGCATCAACAAAAAAAAACATATGAATGGAATATTTTGTATGTTAAAAAAGAACAACCAACCAACAACAAACCTAAAAGTATTTTCCTTCATTAAAAAATGAGAATGAAGTATAGTAAAAATTTGATCAATTATAATGAAAGATACAAAATTATATTAAAAAAAATCATTACTCAAAAGCTATAATGAACTATATCAACATATTCCATATGGTAAAAAAATATTCTTTAATTGGATTTATAACTATTAAACTTTACCCCTAAAAGCAATCCAATATTTCCACAATTTAAAATAATTAAAATGCAGCTATAAATCTCACTTAGTAATTCATCATCGAGTTAGGCAACAATTAAAAAATTTGAATTTCATCGGAACGTTTTAACAAACATAACAAACGAGCACAAAATTAAAAACCCAAAAACTAAAAGCCAATTTAATTTATTTCGTATGTATGGCGAAGACAAAGAGAAATATATATTTTGACCAGAAATGACATGCATCAAATGCGAGAGTAATCAAATAAATTCCAAAAAGCCAAATCGAAAAAAATTGAAACATTAAAAATAAACCTAATCGCTTTTGTGTAGCCATCACGCAGATTTTTATAACACTCATAAAAAGCCTGGCCAAAACAAAGCAAAACAAAGTAGATACCAAAATGCAAATGGCCCAAAAGAAGGCGATTTGAATGACAAAACAAACGTAACTCAAATCCACTCGACTTCAGTCAACCTCCGACTTTTGGCCAGACTTGTCTGCCTTATGGCTACTAAAGATAATGCCATTCAATCGGGGAGAGATATGGCTTGTTTTATTTGCTCGATTAGCCGCTGCCAAACTGTGGAACTTCCGTTGGCGATCGTTTCTCTGCTATTGATGTGGGCGGGAGAAGTTCGAATTTGTATCTGACAGATACCCGATCACGACGCACGCGTAATTCAACCAAATTTGTCGCATTTGTGCAATCCGCTTGTTTGGATTTCGCGCGATAATATATATATATATAAATCGTGTTTGCCATAAAACTGCAATGCAATCTGTATTTAGTGCGTCATGTGTGTTAAATTTCCCTAATAATAGTCAAATGTGCTCAATAAAATGGTCACGTACGAGGCAATCGATGCCGATGCCGATGCCGATGCATAACCGTTTTGGACTCTCGGGTGACACAAATTTTGAACTCGTTTTTGATTTATTGCCAAGCGAAGCGATCGCCGCTCGATGTTGCCTAATTCAATAAAGTCAAATCAGTGCAGGCTTTGCATTGGCTTGGGTGACGTTTCGCTCATGTATCTCATGGATGCGTTTGTGATCGCAACTATGTCAATATTGTCACGCCATCCGCACCCCTCCCCCCCCTCCCCCCTTGCAGTTCGAGTTTTGGATCCGAAGTTGCAGTGGCAGTTGAATTTGCCGTGGCATTTCCTTTTCTGACCGACAGCCGTCAATCAATTTGTTAGCTCTGCCGATTGTTTCAGTTGTTGTTGCTGTTGTTGTTCTGACTGTGACCTGTCATTAAACAAATGACGGCTTATTTCCAAAATTAGCCAAGAGTAATTTTTGCTTAATTTGTAATATATTATTTGAATGGCATCGGTATTTTAAATGGGGGGATTCAATGCACACAAATTGATTGTCAAATTAATGATTATCAGGAGTCTTTTTTTGCAAAATTAATATCTTTGTTTAGGTAAGTATTAGCAATTGGATTGATCAATGTAATAAACAAAAAATGTACTTTCGTTATATTGTATTTAAATCTTACTAATACAATTAATGGTAATAATAAATATTTATCTGTATTTCCTTAGGTAAATATTATCAATTGGATTTATACCTTTGATCTACAGATTATCAACACAAAAATTGTACTTTATTTTTGTTCAAAATAATAATCCCATTAATAGTAATACTAAATATTACATTTTTTTTTATTATTTAAATTGTTAACAGCATTTTTAAGTCCAAATTTCCTAATTAGTAAAGCAGATCATGTTTTTTTTTTACCACAACAAAGAAACAAAGACTAGGCGGACTAAGAAAATAAAAAAAAAAATTGTAAATTGTATATTATTCTATTTTTTTATTTTTAATTTCATTTATTTTTATCATAAATTTGTTGGTATACTTATTAGCTTATCTCGAATATTTTAAAATATATTGTAGTTTAATTCATTAATTTCAGGAATATATCTAAGACCTGTAATGTTCTTATTAATCCAATTAAATAAACATTATATGCATGTATCTTTTGTATTCAGTTGTTTCTGTTGTATTATTTGTATAGATAATGGTTAATACAAAACCTGATTTCAAAATGCTTTTACTTTCACTTTCAAATATTTGTTCGAATGGTTGGCTAAGAGGTGTCGGTTGCCTCAATCGTTGGCTATACTTCACTTTCCTGGCCAATGCAACGCATCGCGATTTTGATGTGGCCGACCACACAGAATCTCCAACTGCAGCAGCAGCTGGACGGAGTTGCCTTTGGCAGCGACTATTGATTCTATTGATTCGCCCTCCCCAGAGGCGAGGCGAGCGATACCCAAATCACCTCTCCTGTCCCGTCCGGTTGAGCGGCAATCCGTCCGCCAGTTGGCATTTGATTTGGCCAATTTGCGGCACGTTCCGCCGCCCGCAGCCGCCGCCGCCGCCGAAGGAGTAGAAGATGAAGAATTTGGAGCGGGCTGGGGCAGCACATGACCATAAAGCAACGGCTGTTGGCGGTTGGCGGCAAGCGGCAAGAATGCCGCTGATGGCCAAAACGGCGGACACAGTTGGCCAGAAATGATTGCAATCACTGGGCTGAAACAGTGGATTGAGTGGAGATACAGGAGATTAATTAATAACTGAAAAATAAGACACTTTTTTTTTGAAACAAGAATTTAAATATTCCAATATATATGTTTTTAATTAATTACGGAATTACATTTAAATAATTTTTAGCAGACAACAGTTTTTAAAAGTTTTATTTTATTGTTAAATTTTATACCACTCAAAGTTCAACAAAGAATTCATCATTATCAATTTCAATTTTTGAAAGCTATTTTTTTTTGTTTTTAATAAAGACATAAATAAAATATACATAAACGAAATTCGATGTGCCAACTATTATAAATGTAAAAATGGTTAAGAAAATAATTCTTATGGAAAACCCAAAAGCAAGANNAAAAGCAAAAATTAATTTTAAATAAAATATTATTAAATTAAATAAAGATACTTATAATAAGACAAGCAATCAATAAAGCAAATAAAAATGAATACGCAATTCTTAAATTCATATTAATATTTTAAGGGTTATTAAGTAAAATCTCATAGTGTGAAGCTGAAATTAATTTGAAATTAAATATATTTAAATTAAAATACGATATTTCTTATGAAAAATCGACAATATAAGGCAATACAAATTAATAAACCAATAAACCAATAATCTTTAAAATTTAAAAACATTAATTTTTATTCCCTAAACTACTATTTGCCCCACTGTGCACTGTGGTTGCAGTTGCAGCTGCCGCCTGGTGCCCGGCGCATGTCAACATGGGTTTCATAAATGGCAGCGGACAGCGTTTTGTCAACGCGTTATGTTCTGGCCCGTTGTTGTTGTAGTTGATGTTGTTGTTTTTGTTGTTGTTGCTGTTTTTTGATGTTTTTGCGACTGGTGCTGATGTTGCTTATGCCTTTATGTGTCGCCTCGGTATTCAGTTCAATTTTTTTGCCCATTTTTTTCGGTTTCGCCTTTTGTTGTTGTTGCTATTTGTATTGCTCTTTCTGCTTATTTATTTAATCTGTGTTTTTTTTATTGCACCGCATTTGGCAACTGGTTATGAAGTCTCATTTTCGTATTTCTCTTAATTAAAAACTGCACTAATTTTTAATTAGGCTTTTTTCGAACCATATTCGATGAGGCCTGAAGTCGGCGTCTCGTTTGGTCCAACCCGCTTCGAGTTTTTCAATTGTGCACTCGCTTATTAATTAATAATTTATTTTTGGCCTGATTGGCAGTCGATTTATGTAATTCGCATTCGGTTGCGAGATGAATTCCAAATGGTATCAATTAAAAGTCGATTTAAGCAAGTCGAACGCGAGGGAAATCAAGGAAATAAAACAAACCACAAACAAACAAATGTAGTATTTATTATTAAGTTAAGGAAAAATTAAGGAAATTAATACAGGTAAAATGAATACAAGGAATTATTAAATACATTATAACCTAAGAAATTCTATAAAAATTTGTAATGTCTTAGGGTATTTTGTATTTACTAGAAAAATTAATACAAGGTAGAAATCCTAGTAAATTTCTAAGGATATTTTGTATTTCATAATACTAGTTATGATGACAATGATAATAAATGTCTTAGGTAATTTTGTAAATTATATAATATAAAGATTCTCCCAAAATAACATAAATAAATTAAAGCCAATATTGGTCGGTTAAAAGACAATATTAACCAAAAATGGAATTTTATATAAAATATTGTAGTTATAAATTAGGAATTAAATATAATTT
>JAJJHY010003831.1:10900237-10917726 GCA_021224005.1 Drosophila setifemur | reverse complement strand
ATTCCTTCATTATGCCATTTATTGCTGAGTTGGCCAGAAAAGTGTCTTAGTTTTTATTTTTTTTTGGCCAATTGTTCATTGTCCAACCATTTGTTCAACCGGATCGAATCTGTCGCAGAAATGAGGAAATTAAAAAAATACTATTAAAAACTTGAAATGAAAACAGCTTTTAGTTTTAAGTTGTATGTCCTTTTTGGTTTTTAGTATCCAAGTTTTTGTAATCCTTTATAAAAAACAAATATTATTACATAAAGACATATTTATTTTTTATGATAATAGTGCATAATTTTAATGATATTTTCTTTAAGTTTTTATCGATTGCAATTATTTAAGCTGTCAGAATCGAGTTGTTTCAGTGATCTTAAATAACCTAATAATGGAGTGAGCACCACATCAATAGTTAGACTACTACTATTTTTATTGTATTTGATTGCTTCGAATTTAATTTAAAAAAAATATATAGAATACTTAATGAATAAATTAAAAGCAAGAGACGGCAAGTTCATATTATAAGGTTCCCCACAAAAAAATGGAGTGAGTTTGATCTATATTTAATTTAGCTGTTTTAGATGTTATTTTATCACCTAATGATATTTCCTTTGAAATTTAAACTCCACATTTTTGTACATGTATGATATGTATGATATCTCACATATTTCATGAAAATCAAACAAATTTGCCAACACCTGCAACTTTTCGTGATATGTTAAGAGTATTACGGATAAAGCCACACTTTGAGAAAATTCCAACCCTTGCTCCTCTTCAGTTGGTTGGAATGGAACCTGGCAACCGGAGTTTATGATGTCCTGGTTAGAGTGGCGTGCATAAACATTCCTTTCGCTATGGCAGCTCCAGGGCTGACAAATTTATGGTGCGTACAATGTTCAAATTCCAAATTAAAATCCTTCAACGAAAATTATTACGTTTCATTTAAACGGAGCGAGCGAGTGAGCGAACTTAGAGCACATCATAATTAATCCCATCCCAGCTCCGACCAAAAACTGCCAAAAAGGATCCCATTGTGGAGGAGAGTGTGTGTGTGTGTGTATGTGTGGGTGGGGGAGGGTGGAGGCCATATAAATTCCATAATACGTTGTAATTAAATTTGAGTCAAACTAACGCACGTAAAGCTCCCCATAATTGAGCGACGTTATACCAATGTCAGGCAGATAAAGTCACTGGAAAACAAAGTTAAAGATTCAAATTGAATAGTGAATAAATTATAAGGAATTAAAATTAGTAAGTATTTGAATGAAAATATTGATTGTTTATGATATTTCATTTTTTTATTTCATTTTAAGAGTCAAACTTTAAAAGAAAAGTACACTCTATATTTATGAATTTTTTGTATTTTATTGTAATAATATTATAGTTGTACTAAATTTCGACTGTAATAGAAAAAAGGTACAAATTGAATAATGAAAAAATTATAAGGAATTAAAATTGAAACAATTTTGAATATATTTCAATAATATTGATGGTTTATGATCTTTTATTTATATTTTTTAATTTTAAACATACAATAAAATGTACAATATATTTTTTTGATTTTTCTGTATTGTATTATAATAATAATATTATGGTTTTAAGTAATGACATATAATATAATAGTAAAATAAAGCATTATTAATTTTATTACACTTCTTTTTAGTTTTAACATATATAAAAGTAGTAAGAACTCTTTCATTCTAAATTTAGGAATGTAATTGATAGTTATTTTTATTTTGAAAATCGTAAGATACAAAAAAATTTACAATATACTTTAATAAATTTGTTGTATTATATTAAAATAATAATTATGGTTTCATGTAATGTCGACTTAATTACACTTATTTTTGGTTTTACCAGTTGAAGTACTCCATTTTCTCCATTTTCAGGAATGTAGGGTGAAGGGTTGAGTAATTTTTCTCGATGTAATTACATGCGTATGGGGCAAAATAACCGAAAGTATCTTGAATGGCATATGAAGTCATAAACAAAGTGTGCAATTAAACCGGTCTGCTGACAGGGTCTAACCACTCCATGTGCCATTTTTCCGAGAGGAATTCACTTATTTTTACAATTTTATTGTTTATAATTTACGAGGGGGAATTCTCTCAAGTCAAAGTCGCGGACACGACATGGTGGCCAAGTGCCAACCTTTGTCCGCCGACAGCCCCCTGACCCCGGACTCCGCCCCTTTGACCCTTCGGGCGAAGTCCAGTCTAGTGGACAGAGGTTGGTGGTGGCTCATTACAAAATGTTGGGGTCGGCTGTCAGCTACACATGGAAATTGCACAACTTTTGCCTTATTACGAGGAAAATGTACGGAGATTCTGAGGCAGGAGCAGGAGCTGGAGGCACTACGGAATCCTTCCTCTTCGGCTTGGCTCCATCTTTTTTTATGTTGTAGGTAGGTACTTATTTTTTTTGGTTTTTTGTTTTCTTTTTTTGTTTCCTGTTCCCTTTTGCTCATTTTATTTTAATTTTGTGCTTTTCCCTCTTCCGCTGCCAGGCTCTTTTTATTCTAATTAAATTTTTTCTCCACCAGAGGCGGGGTAGGGAGGGGGGTGGGCGATGGCGGCCCAACAAGGCAAATTTATTCTTCTGTAAAAACAAGAAAAATTACGCAAAATAAATAAATTTACATAAGCTCTGCTTGAGCTGAGCAAGTACGGAAAAAAACGAGGAGAAACAAACATTTGTACATAACAATAAATAAAATTGCATTCATTCCATTTACGCTTCGTCTTCTTTGGTTTGGTTTGGGTTCTAGGTCTAGGTTTGAGGTTCGTCTTTTTTTTTTTTTTAAGGAAACCCAAGAAAAAAACTGACAAAAGGTTCTGCTCTGAGATGGCTTGGTATTTGCCATGTTATTCGAAAGTAATTAAAAAAGTAAGCCTTTAAATCATTATATGCTTAGCGGAATTAAACAACATAATTACTGTATTTAATTCTTTGATTCTGATATTCTTTGAAAATATTTATGATGGGCATATTTTATTTGGATAATTATAGAACTCAAATATCATTATATATACTAACAATTAATATTTTTCTTTTAGGGACGTTTCTAGAAATTGTCATTGAATTGAGATCGGCAGATGCAATTCAAAAACCCTTTAGTTTGCAAAACCATTCCTCGATTCTTGAAACCTCCAACCATTGGATTGCAATTTCCTGCCCGAATTCCCCTGGTTGTACGCATTTTTGTGCCAAATGCATTTATTCCCCTGCATTTTGGTTAAAGGTCCGCTGTAAAATATGGGCACGCAATTAACGGCTGCCAATTGGGCTAAAACCGCGCGCACTTGCAACCACCTGACCAGAAATTTGGATTCGATGTGCAGGGGGAACAATTGAACAAAGGAATAAATTGAGTAGCCCCCATCCTAACACCAGGCCTATATTGGTTTTTGGTTCTTGGTACTTTATTTTTTGGCCTATTTTAACAAGAATCAGCGGGTAAAAATAAGTCCTCTCTTATTATTTAACAAAAATATACGGGTAAAAATATAAGAGGACTGATTCTTGTTAAATAGGTGAAGTTCATAAATCTAAAAAAATTTTAAAATATTTAGGTAACTATATTTTTTATTAGAAATAAGAATTTCAAAAAATTAAGCCTATAATTAGTATAAATTACATTTATTCTAATTTCAAGAGAACAAATATGAAATTACGTATACGCAATGTTGGCTAGATACGTTTGCTGCTTGGAAAGTAACTCAAAAGATATTTTAGTTGTAGATTTTAGTATCAGATTGCATTGAATTATGGTGTTACTAGAAGAATTGTTACTTTATTACCATCAAAGGACCTGCAGAATTCAATATACTTAATAAACTAATGTCACAACTATATTTAATAGCATATTAATATTAAGTAATTCCTTAAAGGAAAAAGTTAACCATTACCTTAAAGTTGTATTCAGAGAAGAGACCTCCGATTTAGGATGAGGGTATCCCCTCGTTCTGGCCCCTTTAACCATCATACTCCAGTTGTTTCATTTTCATTTGGTTGCGACGGTTGCCTGACGTTATTTTAATAACGTGCATGCTGCGCATTTAGGATAACATCTGAATTTATGTAACGACGCCCGGACACAAACAAAGATGGCAGCCAGACAGGCGAAATGTGGGGAAGGGGGGAGGGGAAAACGCAGGGGGGGAAGGCTGGGGCAATTTCCCGAGGCACAGCAAGAAAGAGAGCGGAAAACTCAAATGAAAACTGATGCGGATTAGTATTTAAAATAATGTCCTGCAGGGATATAACTTTTTTTGCCCCCTCCTCAGCACCGCCCTCATCTCCGCCCATGGGCCTCGTTCTGTTTTCTTTGGCGTTTTTATTTTTTCTCACTTGATTTTTTATTTCGCATTTCTTCTTATATTTTTCCTCCATTTTAATTCCTCTGCAGCGATTTTTTCTTTTCGGGGAATGTTTCATAAAATTTATATTTGCAGATAAGTGCCGGGCGGGAGCGGGGGCGGGGGAGTTGGAGGTGGGAGGGGGGAGAGCAATGGCCAGGACATTTTTATTACGAGACAATTTACATATTTTTCTTGTTAAAATTCCACAACCTTCTACCGCCCTCGCCTTCGCCCGCTCCTTTTTCCTTCGTGTCATATGAATTTTTCCCCATTTTCTTGTTGCTGAATTAATGTTAATTTCCATTACACTTACAGTGACGTCGCACCCCACAATCACTCTCATTTACATTCAAGTTTGTTTGTCTCAACAAGCAAAAAAAATAAAGAAAGAAGGAAATGGTAGGAAAAGAAATGGAAAGAAAAGGAAAAACAATAAGAGGAAAAAAACACCATTGGCGAAGTCCAGATGAAAATGTTAATAATAAAACAACAAACTCCGAATGAATGCGTTGCAAATCGAAAAATAATAAAAATCGTTCTCCTGCAGAGGGGGACTTTTGCTCCTGTCGGCAGGACATCCAGGAGGGCAACCGTGAGTCCCCGCATTGCCGATGCCTCATTATGTATTCCCTAAACAAATTCTATTAATTATCGTTATATCCCTGTGAGGGGCGACTGCAATCGTAAGGTTTCCTGCTGTTACAAGCGGTTTTAATTTCCTCAAGTAAGCTTTATTTGTGCGCTCTAAAAATATATATATATATATTTGAAGTGATTTGCAATTTGTAATGGTCAATAAGTGATTAAAAATGTGTAGTACACTGGACTAGTATTTACTATTTTGCTGAGTGTATTTCCCAGGCGAAAACCCCTTTTGCTAAATTATTCCCGAATCAATTTTCTATGAACAAATAAAATCAGAGCGGCAGGCAAACTAAATAAATGGCCCAGAGATGAACCATTTCTTGTTCTTTTGCCAGGATTTGCCAGGGGGGCCGTCATAGGAAATTCTAAATGTTTCCATCAAGAATTCGCAGTATTAAATATTAACATGGAACTCGAGTGGAGTTGTCTCGGACTGACCCTTTCGATGTCGGACCCAAAAAGGTCATCATGTGTCCTGCCAGCACACTTGCACATAATACACTTGGAAAAATAACTCTTTTTTTGTGGCACTAAATGGGAGTTTGAAATTTAATAATTGAAATAGAATATATTATAAATAATATATTATATTATTAATAAATAATAGCAATATATATTAAAGAATTTTATTGACACTTATAAAAAAAGGTTTCTGTTTACTAATTCTTATGTAAAATAAATTAAACACCCTTAGAAAAAATCTCCAAAAAACACTTATGATTTCAAACTGTTTCATGCATTGTAAACTACAACTAAAAATTGTTCCAAGTGCACTTACCCATACATACACAGTAGCTGGTAATAGTAATTTTAGACATTTTTCATCATAAACAGCAAAGAGATGGCTTGCAGTTGGGCAACCAACTCAACCCCTTCTGGGAGCTTCTTTCCTGCCTGGACTTTGATTTCGAATTGGATTTGAATTTGGAATTTTTGGCTTTCAAGGACCGTCCGCTGGAGTTCCGCAGGCAGTTGGGTCGTACTCGGATTGGATGAGACAGTGGATGGCAGTGGAGTCGAGTTGGTCAAGTTGGTCAACGCATAAATATTTCTCTTTGTTCAGGCATCGCAACGGGGCCAAAAAAGAGCATTTCATATATACTTGTATATATATATGTACTTATATAGATGTTTATGTGTCTGTACCTGTACTTGCATCCCCCTCCCGCCCCTGTCTGGCATCCCCCCCTCTATTACCCTATTGGACGGACGACCAGCACAAACAAACAAGGAGATGGTCGTGTAATTGTGGAGATTGGGATCTGCCCGAATGGATGGTCAGATATGAGCAACGGTCGAATGGTCAAGTCAAAGTTATTGTCATGTCATGTAAGTGCCAGTCATCCTCGTCTCATCCTCCTCGCACCCTCTCCCACCCCAACGTTCCCCTTTGACTCCTGTCTGGTTCGGATTTTCCAATTTCATCTTCATCTTCCAAACACCACAAGAATCCCATTTGGTTTTTCCCATACAGATCACAGTGGGACATGATAAAGGTTAGCCAGCTAAAAGTAAAGAACTACATCAAGATAGTAAATCAATAGTACATAAATAAATAAATATTTTATAGAATTCTTTTTAACATATTTCATGTTTACCAGACAAAAAAAAAGGAATAGCAAAAATGTGGCTGATTTTATGGGAATATGCTAAAAAATTGTTGTAAGTATAATAAATAAACTTATATACTATATTTAAAGATTTATTTGTTGCCTCCAATAACCCTTTATTTAAACAAAATTTTATTTTTGATCAAAGAAAACAATAATTTATAAGCGGTCTTTTCAAAATGAATGGAAATCACAATTTTTTTTATAAAATTTCAACGAGCAATGATATGGACTTGCTCAAGTACTTCCCCTAAACTTTACAATTTGATCAATTTATCAAAGAAAAGTCATCGAAATCTATATAACTTGACTTCGATTTATTGAAGGCCTTCAATAACAGTTGATGAAAAGTTGTGGCACGTGTTTGGAAGTTAAATGTAAGCACACCTGCTAGGAAAACCATCATCACAAAAAATCACTTAAACTTTTCATAAGTTCAACGGGCAGCTGCGATGTTCCAGATCGTGTTCCAAAAAATAACGAAAAGGTTCTCCTCTGGGGTGGGGTAAAATGTAAATATCGGTTGTAATGGTCGCCGGTCCTCAGGAGGCGGCAAAATCAACTGACCAGTGAAAACTTTTGGGGCCAACTTTGATGGCATCTTGTGAAAGTTGAAAGTGACTTAAGTGAAATTTCCACCTCAGGCCCCTTTTTGTCCCCCCCCCCACTGCGGGTGAGGGGTAAAAATTAAATTGATTTTCCTCGGACATTGTTCGGGGTCCAGTTCACATTTTTTTATGGTCTTTTTTTGGCCCCCAATGCCGAAGAGAAGAGAAACTTCAGCTATGCGAATATCCTTCAACTTTCCTGTTTCGCATATTAAATTGGTGTGCAAATAGTTGGATTTTTATTGACTTATGGACTTTCTTGAGTTTTTCCAATGGAGTTCCTACCCTGGGTAGTTTTATAGAGTAGCATATATAACCACTTTCCACCCTCAATCGATTTAATCCGTCTTCCCATTCCGCCGCCACCACTTGACTTAAGCGACAATTTCGTTTCAATTAAATTATAATTATATCTTCAGTCGGTCGGCCTACCCTTTGGCAGTCAAACAAAAAGTAAAATTCTCATTTTCACCTTTTGCGAGGCGTTGATAATTTCCCGAAAATTGTTTGACACTTCAAAGTCATTATGAAGATAGCAATCGTACAGCTCTTTTTGATTTCCATCCCCGTCTTCTCAAGCCGTTCAACTTTTCCTCCAAGGTTCCGACATTTCTTCACGCCCTGGGTGGAGTACCCAGAACCCCATCCCCCTCTGCAATCCTTCAGGCCCAGGACCTGCCTCATCCTTTTACTCAATCTAGAAATGGGGCCTCGCCACGTCTGTCTGCATACCTACATACCCGCAGCAGCGCTTTTTGATGTAATTTTGGCATAAGCCAAAAAATGTTTCCTTTCTCGAGATGTCTTTGTCTCTCTCCAAGGGGAAAAGCGACACGCTCTGACAAACTCGTCCGGGGAAAATGAAGAAAATTGCTGTTGTCGGGGAATTAAATTTTGGAATTAAAACTTTAGCATTGCGCACATAATTTTATGCCTCCGGTTCTCTCACTCAAAAGGGGTATATTGTATAGGGATGAATATTTGGTTTCTTAAAGGGAAAATATCTGATGAAAACATTCACAGATTTTGGGACCATAATTGTTATGAAAAATTAAAATTAATTACTAATTAAAGTTAATATTAACTACTCATTAAAAGGGTTTTTTTGTAATGGGGATAAATATATGATTTCTAAAATGGGAAATACCTGATAATAACATTCACACATAATTGTTATGAAAACTAAAATTTAATTACTTAAAACTAATATTAGATACCTTCAAGATTATGTAGTAAATAATATCGGTAATAATAATGACTTTTGTGAGTAAATAAAACTCTCTCAATCTTTTAACCTTATCCCAACCATCTGCCCAACTTCCTTCTCAAATTTCCGCTTCTGAAATAAATCCAAGTAAAAGAACATAAAACGAAGCTGGAAAAAAACCCTTTGGTGGTGACCATTTCGATTGAGTCTTCTATAAATTATTTCGCAGATAAAACATATACTTTTATGTATGGATGCCCAATCCCCCGGCACCTTTGCAATCGGAGAAAAGGCATCTGTCGACCGCTCCCTAGCGACATTTTCTGACCAACACAACTGACAGAATTGAAAAATAAGCGACGACCAAGTGGACGGGTGGGAGTGGGAGTGGGAGATGAGGTAAGGATCCTTTTTGAGGGGGGGCCGGCAGGATGCGGAAGGTGAAAAATAAAAAATGGCGTCCAGTCGAGTGCTCAACCTCAAGATTTATAACAAAGGGAAAAAAATAATAGCTGGAGGAGGAGCAGGAGAAAAGAGCACACGTTAAAATAATGCAAAAGCCGGGAGGAGACTGGAAAAAAAAGGTTGTGGGTTGTGTGTGCAGGATAACCGCACACAGTGATACACGCAGCAACGGAAATGGAAAGGATAAAATTAATTTTTCTCCTTTTTTTGCCATTTACTTCACCTGCTGCTATTTTCCAACCTTTCTCGCGTTTTTCCTCGGAGAGTGGAGGGAAAATGGGGGAGGGAAAGGGTGGTGGGAGAAAGTCTGATGGGTGGACTTGTTGGGTGGTGGGGCGGTGAAAGCAGTGACCAAACCAAGCGGCAACATTGCTGACACCACAAGCACATTTAGTTTGCGGCGAATTTGTTTTTACTTCACTCACTATTTCCACAGCTCCATCTTCTCGCACTTTGCGCAATAAAAATGTAAGAAAAACGAATATAACGAGAAAAAATGAATAAAATAAATAAGTGAGTAGAAAGAGGAAAATAAGGTTCCAATAAAAATGGCATACAAATATTTAACTGAACTAAAGGAAGTGGTTGAATTCATTAATCATTAAGAAAATAAACTCTAAGCTGGGCTTGATAAGGTATCAAAATAATACTCATAATTTAACAAAAATATTGAGCAATTAATTTAATAATTGACATTTCATGATGAACAAATCAAGTCGGATTAAATAAATTTTTAGTATTTAGTTTGACCAAATTGTTGCTCCACCAAGAAAGGGATTATTTCAGCATAGATTCACATACCGAATAGTACGTTCACTATTTTTTATTGCTATCCTTTATATATTATAAATCCACTCTTTCAGAGGAAAAACTGAATACCGATACCACAAAAGTCTCGCCAAATAAAAAGGGGAAAAGTAAAGAATTTAATACAAAAAGTCGTACACATGTGGGGGAAAAAAAAAAAGAAACCAACGATGTCGTGTCCAGTTCAAAGGGAATAAAAAGTGGAAACCAATAAGTCCAACAACTATAGCCGAGGCGATGGGGATGCAGTGGGTCTGAGATAATCCGCTGAGGCAGGAAAAAAAAAACCAACAACAAAAAGCGAAACAAACCGAGGTGAAGCAATAAAAATGAAATGGGAGTCCCCGGGTTTTGGGTGGCAGTCTATCAAATAGAAAATATTATGTACCCCCAGCAAAACGTGCGGATCGGATAACTCAGATAGCTCAGATGAAAGCGGAAATGGAATGACCTCACCCAGATAGCTCCCCTTTCTCCCCTTCCTCCACCCCTGCAAAAATATTGCGCATACGCAATGTGTTGCGACGCCATTTGGGGTGGAGTGGAATTATGAAAGTAACCGCAGGAATTATGAATTTGCTTTCATCCTGCAGCCAATCAAAAGGACAACCCAATTCCCAACCAACCAAAAATCGAGGCGAAGCGAACCTGCGCTTATTGCATAAAGTTATGTGTATATATCATAATCCATAATGTTCCTTCCATACACCCCCAACAAAGGGAAAAATAGAAGCCGAGCTGTTTGTTGTCGTTAGCTTCAAATTACAACCACAAACACAACGGAAACCAGGGGAAAAAATCCTCGAAGAGCAGCCCTCGAAAATTCGCAGGGCGATATTTCGCTTAAGTCAACAAAAGGGGGTGGCGGGGGGGTAGGAAAAACCCCGAAAGGAAGCAATTTTTGGGGGGTGAAATCCAAAGTCAGGCAGCAGGCAGCACCCTCCTCACCCAATTATAACTGTATGGGTGAGATAGAGTGTATCTGTGTGTGTGTGTGTGGGTTTTCTTTTTCCTCGTAGATGGTGTGTGGAGTGGGAGAGCTTATTTGAGCAACGTTTGTTATTGTTTCATTTTTCCCGTTTTCCTTTCGATTTTTCTTCTATTTATATACGTGCTTGTGTGTGTGAGTGTGTGTACTGGGTTTTGTATTTATCTTGGATACAGCCAGAACTCACAAGATACACGTACGCACGAGCTATCGGGCAAAAGTTACTGCGATACGTGCAACATCATAAAAAGGACAAAACAATAACAATAAAAATCATATATACTCCACCCACAATTACCACCACCCCCCACATCCCATATACATATATGTATGTGTGTGTGTGTGTGTGCTTGTATATGTTGTACTATATATGTTCAGTATGTGCATGTCGGTCCTTATGAAAATAAATGAAAACCGTTAAGATATGAGCGTCCACAAGGAATACAGAGAAACGCACCCCTCACATAGTCCCCCCTTCTGGTGATTTTCTTGGCTGCTTCGACCATCAATGGTCAATGCCTTCTGTTTGTGTACAGAGAAAAAAATGAGGACTACATATAAAACGTGGAAGTATATCTGGAAGTTTCATTTATGAAATATGTATAATGAATGTTTTTTTTTATACATTAAATGTGAAATATTACATTTTAAAATATATAGTTTTTAAGTCTCTTCAGATCTACTTCTCAGTGTTTTTTTTTTTTAATGCCTTTTTGTTGGTATTGGTTTTCTTAAACCGCCATCTGTGTATAAATAAATACATAATGTTTATAAAAGTATAACAAATAACATTAAATTTTAGCTGAATAATAAAATCGTTTCCAGATGAAATTGGGTAACAGATAAAATGGTTATTGGTTAAATGGTTTGTACTTACATAATTAACAAAAATACAAAATAAATTCAATTCTATTAATGCTAAAGAATTTATCCATATAATCAAAATTCAAACATAAGATTTGTCAATGTAAAAATAATATTTTAAACCTTTAACAGTTTCAAACTTATTCTTCTTTTTATTTTTTTCCTGCAAAACTTGTTGTTAAAAATACCTATAATCTATATCTATACAAGTATCTTAATATTATATCCAGAACATTTTTTAATTTCAAAAGGAGATCACCGAATGTCCTGCGGATGCCTCCTCTTAAATGAGCTTAAGGCCATGTGGCATTTCAGCGTCTCCTTGGCTGGACTCCATCGATTTCTTTCGGCTACAAATGAAAACACATTAGACGAACTCATTTGTGCATGGCCAAGGGCGGGGGGAGGGGAAGAGCCAGGACAAGGGAAAGGGGAGGGGTTGGAGAGACCCAAGGATACGAGTACGACGTTCGCTGTTTGGCTTGATAAAATGCGTTAAAACGAAAATTAAGCAACACAATTAATGGACTCGCTTTATCATACAATTTTAATGGCCCAAATAAATTGGCCAAGAACTAGCACGGAGAGCATCATGGCCCACGACGGTTTCTAGAGCACAACACACACAAACACACACTCTTCGGATGGAAAAGTTTTTTGTTTTCCCGCTCTGTGTGCCATAAACACATGGCCACAAATGGATATATGTTTATCCGTACCATATATATATATATAAGCACCCCCATATATTTATTTATTTGAGTTGCTTCCATTTTCACGATTCAATTTGACCCTAAGCTTAATTAGTTTCAGGTTGCTCTATCGTACATATATATATATAGTTTTATATCCCAGCTGATCTGATGCTCTCTAATGGAGTCATCTTTAGGGAGGATTATCCGATTCAGTGCCTTCCAAAAACCAATTAAATCGGTTTCGATATTTGGGGTTCATTTTTCTGATGTTAAATTTATGTCTTTAATTAATCAAATTAAATTTTGGTATGTGTATAAAATCTATTTTAAACCGATTTTTATTTATCAACTTAATGTAATAAAATAACGAAATTATATATTCTGGTAGATTTCATATTTGTTTTTTAATTTTTTTCCAGATGTTACCAGATTCAGCTATATCCCAGTTATATACAACGCTTAACCTTTAATAACCCAAGCAAGCTGCTAAAGTATGACATCATATTTTAGGATCCCTCCTCCCCTTACTCCTACCGAAAATAAACCACAGGACATGGCCTACGCTCCGACTGGCCAACATTGTTATAAAAGTGCAAACAAACATGGCCGGTGGAGGGTGGAGGTAGGTTGGCCCTGGACAATGGTATGGTGCTGGGGGGAGTAGCCCCCTCCAAAACCGAACCGATCCGATCCGAAGCACAACTAAACACAACTGGGCGGCGGCGAAGTAAAACGAGTCCGCAGCTTGACCAGAGGGAGGATTCAGGAGCAGTCGGGTCGGGAGCAGTGGTCGCAGACATATTCGAGGAGGAAACGCGCAATTTTTCCCAGCCACCACCCAACCACCCACGCGGTGAAAAGAGCGAGCAAGATGGCAAGACCGAATTAAAGAGAGAAGGCGAGAAAGAAAAGCGGGAAATTATGAAGCTGAAGACGTGGGGTGTTATGAGGAGGAGGAAAGTGGGGGAAGGATGTGCCTCAGTGGGGGGCTTAATGCACTCAGAAAAACGAAGTTTGTACAAACCTCAAAACTATTTTTGTATAGTTCATCAAAAAATATACTTAAATCCAGAAGTAAAAAATTTCTTTTTTTTATATTAAAAGAGGATTTTTAAATAAATATAAATATTAGCTTAAAATAAAAAACCTTATTAGGTAGTTAACAAAATTTAATTTAGATTCAAGTAAAAATATGTGAGAAAAAAAGGATACAACTGAAAGAAAAGGATTACATTTGGTTCTGGAACCAAATAAAAACTATAATATATGCATATAAATATATTTTATTACATTTTGGGGAATGAGAAAAGGGTTTATCTAATAAATATATTTACTATATACTATTAAAATTAAAATAAATATACATTTTTTTAATTAAGTAAAAAAATATTTTTATTCCGATTAAGGATCTTAAGGATACCCTTTTGCCAATTCAGAAAATGTTTGATTTTCAGAGAAGTTTTCTTTGAGTGTGGGTTGAACTCAGTGGGTGGCTCCGTGGGTGGCTCGGTGGGTGGCTCAATGGGTGGCCGAGTGTACAGGACATTGTCGACCTGAGCAAAGGACAACAGAAATAACAAAAGGAACAGGGAAAAAAATGAGAAACCTTGTGGTCCGCTGGCTGGGCAAAATAAATCGCTGGACATAAAAACCAACGGGGGAGAGCGAGATAGGGAGGTGCAAGAAGAAGAATAAGTTGCGGAAAGGAATAAGAGAAAGAGACAGAGATAGAGGGAGAGCGATAGAGATGGAGAGAGGTTAAGCTGACCAGGATAGAAAGAGAGCGAGCTAGCGCCAACAGGAATAAAAAATTGAATGAAATATTTTTATAACCACACAAAAACACACACACAGAGCGAAAATAGAGGGAATAGGGCTGAAGACAGAGATAGGGAGTAAGTCAGAGTGAGAGAGAGAGAGAGAGCGAAAGGACTCGCCGCTGAAGGATATTGATGGGGCGCAACAGCAAAATGGAATCCAAGGAGGAAAAAAAAGCAGCGCCAACTTGCTTATCAAATATGAAGGCACCGAAAGTGGGTCGAGGTTTTCGGGTGGCTACAGTGGGGTTTCCAGTGGGGGTTATCATAAAACCCATGAGCTCACCTGCGGGCAGCGGGAAGGGGGAAGGGAATGGCCAGTTGGAGAAGCAGGGAAAGGAGCTGGAGCAGGAGCCGGCACACCCATGGGGTAGTTGGGTCAAAAGTTTTATGGATGCCCGATGCCACGACAGGTGGTCAGAGCACGCCCACATGGCCACCCACAATCCCAATGCCCAGCTTGGGGTCCTTCACATATTTCCTCTCCGCTTTTTTTCCCCCTCTTCCCCGTAGTCATAAAAGCGGGTTGCAAGGCGAATCGAATGGGAGCCGGCACACGTGCGGATAATAAAAAATGTTTTACTTTTCAATCGACCAATAATATGGCGTTCAATGGACAGGCCAAACGTGCTAAACCCATAACAAAGGACCACACCCCCAACCATCCAAGCATATATACATGTAGATACTATATAGAATACACAAAGGAGGAGCAGGAGATACAGTGCTGGCAGCATCCCATTTCCAAAAACCACATTAGGAGGAGGACATTAATAAAAATTTAATCATAGATTTACATATTCGGACATTTTTTAAAAGATTTTAAAATGATGATTCTTTTTGGTTTTTATAATATTAAGCTTAGCTTCTTCTCAAACTTTACAAAATTTAAAAAAATGTATAGGAACAATATAGAAAATTATGAATTCAGTAAATAAAAGGATTAGAAATATAGCTACTACAATTGTTATGAAAGAAAAAAGACTTTAAAATATTAAATATGGAAAACTTAGATATGAACAATTTGGTGAATTTTTCATTATAAATAATATTTATTATGTATACATTTAAAGTATTTATAAATACTTATTTTGTAGGATTTTAAGCACTTATTGATATTTATTTTGTTTGGAATTCTTTTAAAAATTATCGTAACATAGTTTTAAGCTCTACCTAAGCATACATTTCAACATATTCTCAACATATTACAATCATTAAATTATTATTTTATTGTTGAAACTAGGCTTGGAGATATATTTAAAAAAAAATTAAAACTTATGATCATGAATAAACTAGAAAGCTTCTATCAACAATATTGACATTATTTCCTAAACATATACTATAAATAAATATTACCATTCAATCCGAAAAAGATTAAAAGAGATTATATTTCTTCAAGGATTAATGGATATTTCTTAAGTGTTTAGAATATAGAATGAGTGATTTTTATATAGAATACATTGTCAAAAAAAAACGGTCAAATTGGCATCACTACGGAGGAGACACACACCCACGTACGTAGTTCAATCATCGTTAAAAAGAATTTCATTTTGAAAAATGCCAGAACTTCAATAAATTATATTGCTCTCGGTCCACTGGAACGCAACTAGAGGAATGGTTGAATGGAGAAAAAAAATGTAGAATAGGAGGATGGGATGATGGATTCCTGGAGGGATGTGGCTTGCTGGCACCTTCGCCATCATAACCACAATACAAAGAAATTGGGCGGGCAGAGGGGCAAAAAAAAATAGAAAAAGAGGAGAAAAAATAAAACCCACAGAAGCATCCGCTGCTGGTATCCGTAAGATACTCGGGTGCGGACAGGTGAATCAGGTCAACGGGAGAGCCGGACACGATTCTGGGTCCGAGAATGAGCTCGAGAGGATGGGCAGCCGGAGCCAATGGCGCTTGGAAGCGTCAGCGTCTCCAGCTGCCCGCTCGATGGTTATTGGTTCGCGTTGCAGTAATATAATATACACAGATACACACACACACACACACACACCCGCACACCCACAAAGATATGTGGAATAAAAATTGTGAAATGAAAAGAGAAAACGGGAAAATGCTGAGAAAAATGCTGAGAAAGAAGCCATAGAAAACTATTGGAAAATGGCAGAAGGCAGAAGAGCACTGAGGATTTTCCCTTAACTTTGTTGCAACGCGACAGTTTTATCCACCAGGTTAAGGGGCAGGGGATCAGAGGGGGAGTAAGTGGGTGGAGATGGGTGCCAGTGGGTGGCGGTTTCATTGTCATAATGACGCGCATTCCTGTGCACTTGGCTAAGGATTGCGAATCTCTTTCCCCGCTCTCGCTAATTAAGTCATGGCATGCCGAGCTTCCTAGCCAAATACACTGCAATCGTATCGCACGATTTGCTAAGCTCCTAAATAAACAGCGGAAATTAACAAAATATATTTAAAAATTGCAAAAATATCAGAGATGAGTTACCTGTAACATTAGTGGGCCAAAATTAGCTGATATGACGAGTGAAAATCTTCTAACCCACCCACCGCAAACCCTCGAGATGCGTGTATACATTTCCAGAAGCTAATCAGGCAAACCTAACGAAATTTTGGCAGGAAAATCCGTCAAAGTCACGGGCGTTTTGGCCGGAGGCAGGCATCGCAGGCCATTAGCCTGGGAAAGCGCCCGCACATGTCAGCCGAAAGTCCTCGAGGCGCACTCCTCGCATTGTCATCGGTATCGGTATCCACAGGAGTATCAGCATCATCATTTTAGCAGCCTCAATCTGTCAGTGGATGCGTTGCCAAACCAGCTTCTTTTTAGCCAACTCAGTTCTGGACTTGAAGTTATTTTATTTTTTTGGGATTGAACATATCTAAAATATATATAAAGAATAAAAAGTATTTATTAAAAACTTATAAATTTGCTGGGGTAAAATATAATTTTCTTTATTTATTTTTCTTCGGGAAACATAATAAAAATTTACCTTACAAATATGTTAACACAATATAATAAATATAAATACCATATAAAAATAAAAAACTTTTAATTTGCTGAGGCAACATATAATTTTCATGTCATAATTATTTGAAAATATTTGGCCATGATATAATAAATTAAAAAAATATTGTTTTATTTATTTTCTGACACAATTCAATATGAGACACTTTTAACATATATAAGACATACATATATAAGGAAAATATATAAAATGTACCTAAATATATTTTCACACAATATAAAGAATATAAATTATTTAATAAAAACTTTTTAATTTGCAGAGGCAACATATATTTTTGAACACATTATTTTTTTAAATATTGGGCCCTGTTATAATAAATTAAATAACAAAAAGTTTAATGCATTTTCTTGCACATTATAATATAAGACACTTTTTAGCAGTTCATACTAAAATCATAATTATTTAAATTCTCTTAAAATAACTAAAATAAATAACTAAATAAGC
>JAJJHY010003831.1:10872096-10898280 GCA_021224005.1 Drosophila setifemur | reverse complement strand
TAGGGTCGGACTTTGGGAAAAATGCAAAATAAACGAGGGGCTCGCAAAAACGAAGGCAGCGAGCGTGTAAAAAGCCTCACAAACTCAATCAATCAACGGACGGAATAAAGCGCGTATACGCAGTGTTGTCCATGCCAAAGTAACAAATGAACACACACAAGCGCCGATGCAGCGCAAACACAGATACACACACGCACACACACACACTCAGACCCAGGTTGTTAGTCGCTTGTTTCGCACAGCTTGCCAAATACCACAAAATCTATTTCGATTCGCAATCAAAATCCCAAATTCCATTTGTACTATGACGAGTCCGGACTGCGGACCCTGGACTCTGGACTCTGGACTCCGGCCGTACACATGTGCGTATGTGTGGGCGTGTGTGTGTGTGTGTCTATGGCATAGGCCGTAGAGTCTGCGATTGGGAAATCGTGGCCAACTTGTGCTTGAGTGCTTTCGTTTGTATTTAGTGGTGGACTTAAAAATACAGAGGCTACCCCGTCCAGTTCCTGCTGCAGTCCCAGCCTCAGCTCTAACTGCCGCTCCTGCCCTCCCTCCTGTCGTGCTGCTATCCTGCTATCCTGCCCCTGCCGGACCCATCCCATTCATAGCGGTGCACCCACAAAGGCCGTGGCCACAAAACGCATCCGGCGCTGACGTTGAACGATGAGTCGCCGCTGAATGCTCTGAACGCCCTCCTCCCATCTCCATTTCTATGTCCATGTCCGTGCTTTGGTTCCTATTCCACACTTACAAAAAATATGGACAATTTGGGGGAAATCTTTAACTTTTTTGGATTAATAATCCTTATCATTTATGCTGTTAAAAAAAAATGAGTAATGCATTTCTTAGTCTATCCAGCAAAATGCTTATTTTTAAGTGTTTCTGAATAAAATACAAATATACATTAAATAGTAAAATCTTGATTTGATTTCGAATTGAGAGATTCCACATTTTAAATTATATTTAATTGAATCTAAAATAACAAAAAAACAAGAAAGGAAGGCTAGCTTCGGTACCCGAAGCTTAGAATACCCTTGCAGACCAGTTGCCTTCAAACTGTTCCATCGATTGTATGGCAGCTTTTGGATATAGTGATCCGATCTTTGGTTTTAAAATTTCTAAAAAGGCTTTAATGTCTATGAAAACGGTTTTTCTCAAGAATGAATTAATTGTCTTAAGAAATACCAGAGTTATGCTCAATGACCCATTTTCTCCAATCGTTCCTATGGCAGCTATAGGATATAGTGGTCCGATTTTAATGAAACTTTCAGGATATTTAAAAAATTGCTATTAAATAGAGTTTACCAAAAAATAAATAAATTATCTTGAAAAATGACGAAATTATGGCACTTTTTCCCAATCGTTCCTATGGCAGCTATGTGATGTAGTGTTCGGATTCCGGCCGTTCCGACTTATATACTACCTGCAACAGATTGAAGGGTTGGTGCAAAGTTTCAGCCCGATAGCTTTAAAACTGAGGGACTAGTTTACATAGCAACCGACAGACGGACAGACAGACGGACAGACAGACGGACAGACGGACATGGCTAGATCGACTCGGCTGGTGGTGCTGATCAAGAATATATATACTTTATAGGGTCGGAAATGTCTCCTTCACTGCGTTGCAAACTTCTGGTCAAAATTATAATACCCTCTGCAAGGGTATAAAAACCCTTCGCGTTGGCCAACAAAAATTTATATTACTTAAGGCATTTAATTTAAATTTTTTATGGAATAACACAATATTTATAATATCGCTCGAAAAAAGTTAAAAATATATTAATTATATTTTAAGAATATATAGCAATTTTTTAAACAAATAAAACTGCATTAAAATACTATTTTTCAAGTCTACAAAAGTAGATCATAATATGGAAAATATTTCTTAATTTAATTTTATATTTCAATAATTATTATTATAAATTATTTAAAAATTTTCCCCATCAAACTAAACTAGTAAACTTAATGGATATTAATGTTTTGTTTTGAGTGCATCCGATAGTTACCTGCCACCATGCACCCCCACTGGTTGTCCATTCAGCTGCCATGTTTTCCAATTTTCGGCGCACTGCGTTGCATTCAGATTCGGATTCGGATTCAGATGCAACAGCAGCAGGAACAAAAACAGCGCCTCCCGCTTTACCCGAAATTTAGTCATTGTTCGCGGAATTGCTTATAAACGCGGCCCTCGACTGCGATTCCTCTATTCTGTAGTTGAATTTTTTTTTATTGTACCGAATGGAACCCAATTTGACCCGCCATGTCGGCGCTTCAGTTAGGATGTGTGCCTTGGGGAGGTCTTTCCGGAATGGGGCAGTGGGCATTGGGCAGGGGGCAAGGGGCACCCAAGCTGATTGCATCGCTTTGGCTTTCGCGTTGGCTTTGGCGGTTGGACAACCGCAGCGAGCCGCTTTTTGATCGTCGGGTGCCAAAGTAAAAATATTATTGCACTCTCGCGGCCTCCGCGAAAAAAGATGGAACGGGGGAGTTTCCCCAGTGGGTCAGCCCACGCAACTCACTCCTCATGTCCGCGCCTCATCGCGAGTTCAGTCGACGGGAAAAGTTTGGTAAAATTAACAAAACGATTGAGTGGAAGAACCACTGCGGTTTACATCAACCACGAAATCGGGCTCTAAATAAATGTTTGGAAATATGAGCAGGGTATTGAATGGAAGTTATAGGATAATTATCTGATATACCAATGAAATAGGTAAACATAAAATACAAGACCTAAATAACTTTCGTAAATATAAAGTGTAGTGTATAGCATAATATTCTAATTCACTTTAATTATTTTTTCGAGCTTTGAGAATTTTCTATAATTTTTTTTCCCCTCATTTTTTAATTTTATATACATTTAAATAGCTAATTGATCTTGTTCCGCATAGTATCGGTAAAGAGACTTATTTTCTGATTTTATAATAAAATTGGAAGCAAAAATTTAAAGGACCTAAACAACTTTCGTAAATATTAATCAAATTCATTTTAATTTTTGTCGAGCCTGGGATTAATCTATAATTGTTAAATTCGAAATTATTTAATGTTATATATATTTAATAGGTAAATTATAGTTTGAATATTATTCTTCCGCATTTTATCCCCTTAAGAGTCCCTTTAGACATTGTTAACTTGCTTTGCAATTATATTTTATGGTGGTTTATCCTTGAAAGCTTTACAGAATATGATATATAAATATTGGAATATGGATTAGGACTAATATATAATTTAACAAAACTCCCAATAATTGCCTCATCCCTCGGCTGCGACAAGGCTGGGCTTGGTTTCCTGGAGCTGCGACTGCACCAGCACCTTGGTGGGCAGAAGATGCTTCAGTGGCTCCAGAATGCGCGTCTGCTGCAGATACGTTAGCTCCTGCTGCTCCAACTGCAGCAGACTGATGCCCAGGTGAACGGTGAGCGATTGTGGCGGAAAGACTCCATGGATGCAGCGCTGCATATAGGGCACCAGATCGTAGGCCAAGCACGAACAGAGCCGGGCAAAGGCCTCCCTTTCGCTGCCCGCAAAGGCCTGCTGTTCCTGGCGATAAAAAGCGAGCACTCGCTGGGCAGCCAGTTGCAGCGAACGCTGCAGGCAACGGGTGACATCGGTGGCCATGGCCAAAGGAGCACACAATCGCAGCTCGTTCAAGGCGGTCAGATAACCGTTGCAGAGGGCGGCGAGGGGATAGAAGTCAAGCAGCGTCTCCGGCGGTGCAAAGGACTCCTGTTCGGGATCCACCTGCTTGCGGGCGTGCGAATGCATAGCCACCTTGTTGATCAGAGTAAAACGCTCCAACTCCCGGTCGAACTGATCGTTCACCTGCTGCACACTGGTCTCAAACCTTCTCCGGATCACGTTCACAAAAATGGGTGCCATGAGGGCTCGGAAATCGGCACCCACACGGCTGAAGGACAGTCCAAAGTACATGCACTGGCCCAGAACTGTCTCCAGGGAGCCTACTCCCGCCTGCAGGTCCCGTTCCAGGGTAACCAGGAAGGCATTGATCTGGGGAAAGCAGAGTTTAGGAATCAATCCTTTTACGCCATGAGTAATGAGTATAAAAATAGGGAAAAACCCAACCTTGTTGTGCAGCCAGGCCTGAAACAGTCGATCGCCATTGCAGCTGACTCCTTGCAGCGGCTTGAGGGATGCCTGTGACCTGCCTGCGTTCTCATCCTCCGGGAAGATGGCTCGATACTGGGTGATGATATTGAACAGATTTATGCGCGTGATCTCGATGGTTTTGTTCAAGTGCTGCTGGGCTAAGGGTGCAGAGTTAAAGTTAAATTAATTCAGGCTTTTTTTGAGACTCCACACCCTATTACCATCGCCTGTGGGAATGGCTTCCAGGCAGGAGGCCAGCCAAGCATCGCGGGCCTGCAGGAACTTCAGGCGCAGCTCGTTGTCTCCGAAGGCCTGCATGCGTCGCAGGTAGCCCACGATCTGGAGGCACTTGGGCAGCTGCAGATCGCTGCGAAGTTGCGCCACCAGTTGCACCAGCATAGTGTGCCACAAAGCCTCCACCGAGCGTACGATGCTCTGAAAGCAAAAATGTTGCATTATTTGCTCAAATTTAATATGTATTTAAAAAAACCTCACCTTGACCACGGGAATGTGACCCTGGTGCTGGCCCAATCGCGTGGCATAGGCAGCCAGTTCCAGTGCCTCCTCATAGCGCCCCTCGCGGATGCAGCGCTCCATGAGCTGAGGCAGCTCTAGCACCTCCAGCAGCTGGGCATTCTTCTGCAGGGTTATGGAGTTCAGGCGGCGCTGCTCGCTCAGCTCTGCAGAGTCCTTGAGGAATCCCTCGCAGCGTTCGCTCAGCGAGGGCAACTGGCCCACTAGGATGGCCAGCTGCTCCTCCGTGTGCAGGAACTCGCTGAAGATCGAACGTGAGTTCTCCGCCGTGGTAATGAAGGTTTTGTAATTGGAGATGGCCAAGTCCTGCGTCTGCTCCAGAATGCTGCGTGCCTCGTCCGCCAGTCGGGTCTGCTCCTTCTTCAGCTGATCCACCTTGCAGGTGCCCAGTTTGGCCAGATAGTTGTCCAGCTCCGGATTGCCACGCAGGTTATCTGCAGGGCGTACGAGAAAAGTGATTTATTGGGGAATACGAACTGTTTTTAAGGATATACTAACCTGGTACTCCCTCTGGGAATATTAGCTTGAGAACCCTTTCATTCTCCAGATCCATTTTGTCCGGAAACTCCATTGTTTTCCGTAATGTTTAGTTTAAGTTTTAAAATTTCCCAATTTGTTGATTCGCTAAACAGCTGACTGAGCAGTGTGCAGCAATGTCAATGTTGTCAGTGTTACAGAGTGGGTGTGAGCACTATGACAAAAGCTAACTGATATATCAACATTGCAATGACCGTTAAAATTAAATCTAAATCCAAGTAATTCGTGGAATGCGAAATAGTAAGACTATTAAATAATAATAATAAAAGTAAGTAATAGTAAGACTATTAAATATTAACAACGCCGGTGTCAAAACTAAATGAAAATAAAATTTAGTTATAAACATTTCTGAAAATAAAATGACATTAAAATACACAATAATTCTCGCACTACTTTTGTTATTTTGGATTATTGTTAATTATTGTTGATTATCAGCATAAACAGCTAAAATTTATTTAACATAATTATGTGACCTTTTATTAACGTCATCTCCTTAACCTGGGTTGTCACTGGCAATGGTAAAGTTAACCCAGGTCAGTTTGAATGAGATCGGAGAGGATGGATGGGGCAGGAGCGGATGGGATTGGACTGAAAAGGGTCGGATCTGTGTTCCCTGGCAGCTTCTTCACGATCCAAGGCATGGAAACGTTCGTGTTGAATTTCCCCAGAAGAGAATGATAACGAACAGCAAAACTGCGCTTAGATCTGTTAATTTAATGAAGGAAACTATAAATTCTTATCACTTCGCAGAATTCCAGAATCCAGAATGAGATTCTAGTTTATTGCTAAGATTGAGGTTTTATACTCTTGCAGAGATTTAGTGTGACCTGGAGAGCATCATTGCATGTCCATGTTTTGTTTTGATTTATAGCAATGTATTTCTTTAATTATTGAGGTTTAGTTAGTCATGATTCGATTAGTAAAGCATAAGTATAAATCTAAACTTAAAATTACTCTTTACAGCATTCATTTCCAATCTAATTAATTATCTATATTTTAAAGATTTGTATTCAACGATGGATTATATTAGGATAGGATCTGTATGCTCCGCCAGCTTTTCCACAATCCAAGGCATGTAGTAGGAGACGTTTGTGTAGTATGTTCCACCTGCTATGCCGCACTTGAGCGAGCTGCCGTGGGCGACAATCCCAAACTGAACGCTCCGAATGATGCCGCTAACGTTGAAGGACCTGGCCAATGGTCCGCCGGAATCCCCACGACATACGTCCACCCTTTGGCTGGTCGTGCAGAAGTAGATGCCATAGGTGTTATGGGGACAGGGGATGCTCCGCACATTGATTTCCAGGAGCGACGCTGAATGCGTCGCCTGCTCAGTGGCTCCCCAGCCCAAGGATCTGTAGATTTTCCCCGCCACTGCGGTATCCCCTTGAGTTGTGTAGTGCACGGGCAGGCACACCGGATAGATGACATCTGAAATCGGGAGTTCACACTATTATTTTATATTTATTTATTTATAATTTATTATATATATACTCACTCGTGTAGCGCACTCTGCCATTCATTTTGATGAGAGCAATATCATTAATCTGCTCGAAATAATTAAAATCGTTCATAAAGATGTCCTCGACTCCAAAGTTCTCCAGACAGTTGCTCGCCGAGGTGATAGTTTTGCTACCCAAGCAAACGCGGTAACTTTAAAAAGATCCAATAATAAATCTATTACAATTCGGTCAATTGTAAACGTTAATCTTTCATAACCTAAAATAGAATAATACTATTTATTACCTAGTTTTTATTTAATATAATCTTGAATATGAAGTTCAAGTACTTTGAAATACAATCCGAAAATCGGACTAAAAAAGAATAAATTAAAGAATGTTCTTTTGCTTATTTTAAATATATAATTAAGAATCTATAGAGTAGGAAAAACCTTTAAATAATCTTTATAATACTAAAAAACAAACATCCGATTACTTACTCTCCTCTTCGTGGACAACTAGCCCAGCAGTGGGCAGCGGTTAGAACAAAGTCTGCCAAATAAATGGGTAAATTAATGACATTATCCCTTATTCCATTGCATATTGGGAATACTCACTATTCGTGACCAAAGTTCCACTGCAGCGACAGCTGACCATGTCGTCGGGCAGATGGAGCAAGGCCATCCAGGCACCGGAGTCCGTGGATGCCCTAGTAGCTCCATACATTCGGCGTGATGGTCGCGTCAGGCAATTCTGCCTTAGCTGCTCCACGATCTTGTTTGTGTCCACATCAGCAGCAACTCCATTTGGAAGTGGAAAGTAAACACCCCAAGCGAGAGCGATGACGAAAAACCAAATACTGTTCATACTCCGGGGACCGATTCCAAGCGACTGATGGCGGATCTGTGTTAATCAGCATCGGTCTTATCATATTGGCTATTCTGGGATTTCTTTACATTTCTTCAGATTGCGATTGAATACTCTTGCAGGAGGTTTTAATATTTTGCACAGGAGTTTGCAACTCAGTATATATATATATATATGTAGTTTATATGTATGTACATTATCGATCTAATCAACAGCATTTAAAAAGTTATATAGCTATAGAATTACCATATCCGAAAGCTATTGTTTTAAAATAGAGTAACTGGTCAGGAAAGGGGTTTCCTTTCTTAGTTTTCTTTGATTAATTTTAAAGCGTTTAATTACCCGGAATTTATTTATTTATATATTTATTTGCTTTTGCATTTCTTTGATTAATTTTATAGCAATAAATTACCCGGAATTTATTTATATATTTATTTGCTTTTGCAATTTTTTAACAGAACTATCTTTTCTTAAACGATTTTATTCTAGGTGGACATTCAGAAATAAAACAAGTTCTGTAAAAAAAATTTATCAGCAAAAAAAAAAATTGAAAATTCCAGATCCTAAAAATAGTTTTATCATCATGAATCCCTCAGGTGACACGACTAGGATTTTTACTTGGATCTCCAATATAATTCATGTGAACAAGGTGGAAGAGTTTTTTACAATTGAAGCGAGTGATTGAACTAATCGATGGACACACTGGAGATTTCCATTGAGCTGGCATCGTCCGAGGGCTGCTGCTCCTGGGGGGGATTGGCTGCAGCTTGAGTTGTCCCAGGTGTCTCCTGCTCAGGGGTTATGGTTTCCGTTTCCGTTGCCGTTGTGGTTGCTGTTGTGGTGGTGGCGGTTATGGTAGCGGTACCGCTTCCAGACGGAGCTGCATCCGTCCTACTGGTCTGAGATCGACGCAATCCCTCGGCGATAGTTCGACCCGGACGTATGCTAGTTGAGGCTCTGCTGGTCCCAGGAACTTCCGTAGTGGAGGATGTGGAGGTTGTGCTGGTTGTGGTCATCGTTGTCATCATCGTGGTAAAGGGCACGCGAACGCGCACATCCGGGTGCTCCCACTCCATCTCATCCTCGGAACTGGTCTCCGCATTGGCCACCGTCGTGGAAGTCTTCGTTTTCTTCTGCCACTCGGCGCTGCGCTTCCAGTCAATAGTCTTCAGCAGGGCTTTGGCCTCCGTCTTGCGCTAAAAAAATAAAGAGGGATTTGGTTACTAACTTTCTTCCTTTTCTAGCCATGTTAAATATGACCGCACATCATCGGAGTCCAGGCACTTGTAGGCGTAATAGGCGGCTCTCTCGTAGTCGGCCTTCTTCTCGTAGTAGTTGGCCAGCGTGATGAATCCCTGGTAGAGGCTCTGCTTGTCAGTTGCGGCCCGCTCGTCCTCGCAGTACATGATGTAGCAGTGGACCGCCGTCTCGTGGTCGCCGAGCTTCTCGTGCAGATTGGCCAGCTTGTACATGGCGATGCCCTCGATGTCGCCCACATCGATGGCCTTCCAGTAGCACTTGACAGCGTTCTCGCACTTGTCCAACTTCTCGTACGTTTCACCCAGAGCAACCAGCATGCGGGAGTCGTAGGGACGCAGTTGGTGGGCGATCTTGAAGTAGTAGAGGCTGTAGTAGTGCATCTTGATGATCTCGTAGGCCTGGCCCAGGCCATACCAGGCGCGATAGTCGCGCTTGTTGACCTCCACCGCCTTGCGGTAGCTCTGGATGGCGGCATTCGTGTTCTTCAGCTCCATGAACTCGTGCCCCATCAGGGTCCAGGCGGCCAGGTACTTGGGATTCAGTTTGAGCGCCCGCTGGAAGTAGGATATGGCCACCTGGTGATCGCACCGGATGCTGTAGTAGTTGCCTGGGAAGCAGCAAAGGGGTAAGAACAAGATTCAACCAAAGCAAACCCGATCCCACCTATCACGCAACACGTCTCCGGACGGTACTTGTTGATGCTCACTGCCTTGTGGGCCAGCTGCGCCATCTCAGTCTTCATCTCCTTGACGAACAGCAGGTTGGAGTAGGTGTCAACGTTGTCCAGGCGATACGGATCCGTCTCGAGCAGCGCCTGGTACAGCTCGATGGCCTTGTCCACGTCCCGCTTGTTGTGGTAGACCAGCGCCATTTGGGCCACGAGGTAGATGCTCTTGCTGAAGCCGGACGCCTGCAGATCCTCGTAGATCTTCAGCCCGTCGTCGTTTAAGTACAGCTCCAGGTAGGTGTGGGCCAAGAAGAAGTGCCGCATCCAGTGCCCACCCAGCTGCAGGCCGAGCAGCTTCTTCTTCTCCATGATCAGCGGCGAGAGCTCGAGGTAGGCGCTCCACAGCATCGGTACCAGGCGGATGGCATGGATCAGCATCTGCTCCGCGGCCTGGTTGAGATTCAAAGCCTTCAAGACCACACCATACAGGTAGATGCCATAGCCATCCAGCCGGCTCTTCCCGTACTCCGTGCGCAGGGTGGCCAGGAGATCGGCGAGATCCTGCATCTGATTCGGCTCGTTGAGATTGGCCTGGTCGGTGGTGGAGTCCAAGCGGCGCTTTTCCCTGGCCATGTACGTGGAGTAGAAGTGCAGGAAACGCGGCACACTGGACTCACAGTTCCTCACCGCGTGCGCCGCCCGGTCGTACTCCCTCACATCGTAGTAGCTCTTGGCCAGAAAGTAGTCGCTGTACTCCGCCGGCGCAATCCCCTCCAGCTGGCACTCGCTGAACGTGCGATCCTCCTCGGTGGTGGGCGTCTCGCCATCAATCTGCACATCGCTCAGGCCATGGTGCATCTCCGCCAGCCACTTGGTGCTGTGCAGCAGGCCGCGCTTGGAGCACTCGATAATGCCACGTCGCAGCTCCTTCTTCACGTCCGGCAGCAACACGCTGAAGAACTCCTGCATGGCTATGGTTGGGATTGGAGGAGCTCTAGCTGGGAGGGAAAACAATTTTATTTGCCGGTCGCGCTTCGCTGGTGGTGAACGAGCTTAATAATCGATGTGCGATTACTATGATTATCGGTAACTGGTTATCGTTATTGGTGAAGAGTCACGTAACGGAATTAATTCAACTTGTGGAATGTGGGATGTGGGAAAGGTTGTAAATGTAGTTACAGTGACATACTTACATATATACACTGTAAAACTAATTACACAAAAAGATTAATATGAATTCCTAATGAAATTCGATTTTCTGACTAGTACAAAACCCAATATGCAAGCATAAGCACTTCTCGCTCATTTAGTGTAAACAAAACCCAATATGCAAGCATAAGCACTTTAGCTTATTTAAAGTACAGCTACGATTTTCAGTCCAACAATTTTTTAGTCTTTAGCTGATCCTTGCGAAATAAAGACGTGTATTGAAACCGTTGAATTTTTATTTTAAGCATTTCAGCGTTGACGGATCATTAGTTTGACTTAAATTATCCAATGCACTATACGAGTATGTAGGTAAGTAAAAAAATTAAACTTTTGCTAAATATTTGCAATATTAAAACCTCATAATAAGCTTTAATTTTGAAACTAGTTACTTTAATTTTAAATTATATATTATTTTACAGTATTCATTCTTTTTCAAATATATATGTAAGTAGTTGGTTCTATTATTGTAATTTGTGAGGTTATTCGTAATAACATGCAAATTTCTTTGTTTCCCTTAATCTTAATCTTTTTTTTTGTAATTTTTTTTTTATTTGTTTCAACAGTTTCTGTTTGTTCTTTTATTTGTATTTAGTTTTCTACAATAGAAAACTGCTACCGCGAACTCTTCACCGTTTTGTGCTCATCTCTTTTTATGGGATTGTAAGCCCCACCGCATCTGGTCACATTAAAAGAGATAAGAGGAAAATAAAAACAACTGCAAACGCAATTTCTTTGTTTAACAATTGACAATCGCCTGATCGGAAATGCGAGACAACAAACAACAACAACATCCCTCCCCCTAAAGTTCCGCAAACAAAATAAAGCTTAAAGGTCAATCATCATCTGAAACTGCAAAATGCGCAGAGGAGCAACCATTGCACCATCGTTGAACGGGATTACAATTATCATAAAGCTCTGGTTGGCTGATTCACTTGTTTGTCGGCCAATTATCGGCTGATACCATATAGCAATTGCCATTCGGGCTTTGTTTACCCAACGCACACACACCGCACAATGTGTCGCAACGTTAGTTTTATTTACGCTTTGGTCTTTACCCTACTAATCGCATCCGTAGTCACCTATGAACCTGCAACACCTCCACCACCACCGCCGCCTGAGCCCAAAATATCGCCCGTGATTTTTGGTGAGTTTATTGATTTTCCTCCCGAAGGTCAGGCCATGAAACTCTTGTATACACATTCCAGTTCCTGGTGATGGCGGCTCTCAGATGGATGCCAGGCTGAACAAATCCAATTCTCCCTACTTACTCTGCAAGAAGACCAATGACTGGTACAATCTCTGGCTGGACCTGGAACAGCTGGTCATCCCAATGGTGTACTGCTGGGTCGACAATGTGAAGCTGTTCTATGATAAATTAACCAGGACCACCCACAATACCCCCGGTGTGGAGACCAGGATTCCCGGCTGGGGCGATCCAACGGTGGTGGAGTGGATCGATCCAACGAAAAACAGTGCCGGAGCCTACTTCAAGGACATTGCCAATGTGCTGGTCGATCTGGGATATGTGCGCAAAATGAATATCCATGGAGCACCCTATGACTTCCGCAAGGCGCCAAGTAAGTTGATTGAAAGATTATATTGCATAATTGGAAATAAAATAAAATATTAAAATATTGTTCGGAAAGTTCCCTTTATAATGATATTGTTGATATTGATCCCTTTATAAAATCCCTTTGCAGATGAGAACAAGCAATTCTTCATCGATCTCAAGAAACTGGTAGAGGACACCTACGAGGCCAATAACCAGTCGGCAGTCACCTTCATCACGCACAGCATGGGCAGCCCCATGACCCTGGTCTTCTTGCAGCAGCAAACCCTCGCTTGGAAAAACAAATATGTGCGACGGCAGATCAGCTTGGCGGGAGCCTGGGCGGGCAGTATGAAGGCGGTAAAGGTGTTTGCCATGGGCGACGACCTTGACTCCTTTGCGCTGAGTGCCTCGATTTTGAAGGCCGAGCAAATAACGCACCCCTCGACCGCCTGGTTGTTGCCATCGCCTTTGTTCTGGAAGCCCTCCGATGTTCTGGCCTCGTCTCCCTCGCGAAACTATACGATGGCGCAGCTGAAGGAGTTCTTCAACGATATAGACTACATGACGGGCTGGGAAATGCGCAAGGACTCGCTGCGCTACACCCAAAACTTTAGTCCACCCGATGTGGAGCTGCATTGCCTCTACGGCGATGGCATCGACACGGTGGAAAGGTATTTTAACATTTATTTATTTGAAATAAAAAATAAATTACTTGACTCTCATATTTCCGCCCACCCAGATTGCAGTACAAAAAGTCGGAAATTGCTGGCGAAACGCCCAAGCTGATCATGGGCCTGGGCGATGGCACCGTGAACCAGCGATCCCTGCGAGCCTGCCAGTACTGGTCGGGCTACACCAGCTCCCACATATCCACCCTTGCTCTGCAGGGCGTCGATCACATAAAGATCCTGTCCCACGGCGATGTGCTCAAGTACGTGCGAAACGTCATGCAGCAGCCGTAAAGTTCGTGCCCTGTTTTATTAGTGTAAGATGAGAAATGTGTCTAAAGCGCGCTCTCAGTAAAATTTAACTATCAGACAATGCCAATTGTAATTGTAATGTTAAATAAATGTAATTCGTTAAGTAGCTGAAGTCACGTGGTTTGCATTTTCTTGAATTCATATTCATATTCATTCTTTATTGTTATCTTATTGATTTATGCTTATAAGATGAGATATCGAATCACGTGTGTCAATGTCAATGGCAATGGCAATGCATAACGTTTTCATTTTATTTATTACTCAATAGTGTTTCACTTTCCTCTTGATTTTGTTTTATTCGTTTTTATTGTTTTCCAGTTTTATTTAATAAATGGTTTATATGTATTTTACAAAGCGTTTACTTAAATTTATATTTCCGTTTTAATTATACCGAATAATTTGTTATTTATTGCACTAATATTTAATCTCCTCCACTCTCCACCCGCTAATTTATTGTAGTTGACATTGTTCATTACTCTTGGTATATGTATCCATTTAAAGTATGCACCCTCGCTTATGTACTTCGATATCTGGATAGATATAGAAAAGGTTCCCCATGCTAGTCGCAACAGATGGAGAATGTCCCCTTTGCGTGTGTGTATCTTGCAATCGGGATGAAACTAAGGTCCTCAAATGGGGAATTCTTTCGTTTTTGGATCAAATCAAGAAATATATATTTACAAATTGTTGTCATAGGCTAAATTTGTGGACATTTTCGCTATAAATTGTTACCGGCTGCGGGACATTTTCTTTTTATCTTTTCATTTTCTTTTCTTTAATATTATTATTATTTTTTTGTTGGGCTTTCAAAGCATATTCATGTTCTTTACTTTTTTATTTAGGTGATCGATTTGTGCGGGTGTTCTTTATTTACTCTTTAGCTAAATATATACATGTTTATATATTTAGTATATATTTGATTTATGTTGCTGCATGTGTGTGTGTGTGTGTGTTGAGTGTAGATGTGTGTGTGTGTGTGTGGGGGAGTGTTGAGATTTGGACTTAAAAAACGATTTCTTTCGGTATAGTATTTGATTTCTGATTACGCTTGTTCAGCTTTTTCTGCTTTTGCGTGGTTTGTCATTGTTCAACAAAATTTGTGCTCTCGTTCCATAGTTGCAGTTAGGGTTTACATATATAATTTTCATATATTATATATATAACTATAAGTTTGACATTTGGTTTTTGCTTACCCAAATCAAAGCGATTTTTGTAATCTCGATACCCCGAAAAGATCGTCAGCTTCAACAATTTCATCTGGTTTCGCCTTTTTATCGTTTCAAAGGGTTTGTTTTTGTTTTCTTGTTACGTTTAGTATAAAAAATCATTATATCGAAAGTATAAAAATCGTATTTAGCCGTAGTGTCCATCATTTTGGTTTCGTTTCGTTTTTACTTCTTTATTAAATCTTTGTTTTGTTTTGTTTCTCTTAGCAAAAGCGGGTGTTTCTTCTTCAAGCAGGTATTCGAATGTTACTTGGCAGGATTATTATTTTCCATAGTATATATATCTTTTTGTTTTTCGTTAAATAGTTTTATAAAAGCTTAGTGTTTGAGTTGTTGAGTGTCGAGTGTTGAGTGTGTATGTTGTGAGCTTGTGGGTGATTTGTTGTATCTGTTTCTGTTCTGTTCTGTTTATTTATTAATTAGTTGCATTTCGTTTGAGTTACAGCTAATTATGCTCTGGTATTGTATAATTGGATGCAATATATAGAACTCACTTTAGGCGACATTGACGACCTAGCGGGCTAGTTAATTAATTACTTGCTGCTTTCAATAGGTATCTACAATGGATCTCGTTACCAATGGGAATGATATCAAAACGATTATTGTTAAATACATATTGTTAGTACATTCTTATGGTTGTTCTTGTTTTTTTTGTTGTTGTTTGTTTCATTCATTCTTTTAACTAAATTAATTAAAGCTTTTTCGTGTTTTATGGTTTATTCGTTTCGGTAATATTCTCTTGTCTATCTTTCAGGGGCAATCGAAATCGAATGAATCGCGATCGCGAAAACCGGTCAACAAACAAATCAAGTCAATACGAATCGTAAATGAAGTCCTATTTACAATTGAATATCCTCTACTTACTTGCTTAGTGTAGCTTAGTATTCATTTCAATCTGATCGTATTCGTATTCTGGGGGTTCGTTAACTAGGCTCCTAGAAAGCATTCGCTATGTCAGAACTATCAATGTCGTTCGTACAATTGAATTGCCATGGATCGAGTAATCGAATATTGCTAATGACCGCGTCCTCCTCCGCGTCCGGAGGGACGCGCCCTGGATTGGTGCTTCGGCAGGCCGAGACTACTATATTATTGCATAACAACTCAGCGACTCTGCGACTCCCACTCCGCTCCATCCTAGAATTTAGCTAGCTTTGCGTTTTGCCTTTGCTCTTGCGCTACTCGTTTGCAATTAGTTTAAATATCTACGGCTAGGTTAAGGTAATAATTTATCTCCTTTTTTCGTGTCACTAATTTATCCAAATCATCATCACATATCAAAAAGTTTACAAAAATTTCACTTTAACTATAGTTGTTGATTTCTGTTTTCCTCGTCGCGTCTGTTAACGATTACTATTTAATGTTAAATGTTTAATGTTTAATGTTAAATGTTTATTTAATTTCGTGCGCCTCGAATAAAACATAGTACAACAATAGGTAATTTTAGCTAACGCCTTTAGTTCCTACTCCTCGTGATACTCCGCCGCGATAACAACTTATTTGTTATGTCGTTCGTTAATGATTAACATAATCAACATGTTGATATATAGATATACATATTTCAAATAATTAGCTCACATTAGCTCGCCTGTGATTTACAGAGACTCCATTTAGCACAGCGTTTTATTGACTAACATTTGGTTACCGTTCTGGATACTAATTTCGTTTAGTGTACGTGTGGGCATGTAAAGGCATTTATTTGGTTTCTTGTGTTTGTTCCACCCTCAGAGTCTCGCACATGGACAATATCTCTCTAGGTCGCCACTTTTCTGTAGTTCTGTAGTATCTGTTTCTCTGCTTTTCTGTTTTTCTGTTGTTGGAAGAACTCGGCTGAAAATGCTGAAACCAGACAGACTCCACTCGTCCTTCGTCTCAGTTCATTTGTTGAGCAGAAAGAGATTTTGGTGAAATATAAATTCAGTTTCAGTTGTGTATGCGCAGATTGCGTTCTGTTTATTTTGCAGATTGTGTGGTTCCAATTGGGTATATAGTACTATATCGTCTGACAAACCAAAGCGTGATCTCGAGGCTTATTCAAGTTAGTGATATATTTGAATTATCTTCTATTTGCATATATGTTTCCAACGAAATTGACAAAAATCCGAACTGATTTATGGACTAATATTGCTCTTGGTTGGTCAAAGAGTTGCATCGATTTTGTATCTGGTGGTTTGCTTGTACAGCAAGTTTCTCTTGTGCTCTAACAACAATTCCTTAAAATCGTAAACCTCCGAAACGGAAAACTCAATTGCTTAAATCATAAATGATAGGTCAACAAAATTAGTGTCTAATTGATGTAACAATTGCTTTCGTCCTTGCTCCTTGCTCCTTTCTCGTTCTCTTTTTCTTTGTTTTGTATTTTGTATTTTGGTTTCGTTTCGTTTTTTTTTTTTGTTGTGGATTAACAAACCGACGCGCACGCTAATAATTTCGTAAGTATCTGATGCTCTAAAAAAGACAGATCATCGGACTTGGTAAAGCGAGAGGAATCTAGACTAAAACAAAAGTGCCTGGCGTGCGCGCCCTTCGGTAGTAAATCTATTTAGATTTAGACTTGACTTTATCAACATGTTCTTTAATTATTTTATTTATCAACTTACTATACAAGCTCTCGCGTCTCTCGTCTCCTGCCCTCCTCCTCCTACTCCTCCTCCTCCTTCGCTACGTTTTGTTTAGGTTTTAACAATATTATCTTCATCCTCTGTTGAAACATCATCGAATACAACATTAGGCCTAAGTTGAGTTCAGCTAAGGGAAATGCTCAGCAGAGAGAGAGAGTTATGAACCTCGATTTTAGTTTATAAAAAACCACATATTTTAAAGTTGAATTATTTATGGAATTACAGAAGCTTCTGCCAAGCATTTCGTATGAGTGAACAGCTCTTAAGTATTTATACAAATTTCCAAATCATTACTTCGGTGTATTGCAAAAATGTGCGAATGTATGTGTGGCTTGTGTGTGTATGTGTGTGTGTGTGTGTGTATAAAAAATTGTTTACTAATATTTGTTATTTACGTTTTAGCATATATAAATTGTACAGTAATGAAGTTTCCATCGAATGATTTGGGTGTTGGCGATTCGTGTATCGACTGTCCTTCGAAATGGAATCTCTTGTTGATATCGCAAATGAGAACAGCGACCTAAATGCCAAGGATGCAAACCATTTCCTTATTTAATTCACATATATTTCTCTAGAAGGAATCGAGGTTCGGTTGTAAACAACTTTAATTTCTTTTTTTCCTAAATTCATTTAATATCTTTCTTCTTCGATAAGTAATTCATTGTGTGCTTCAAATATGTTCCCGAAAATGTTACAAAAGAAAAGCGAAACCGAACCCATATTGAAATCCCTCGATATGTTTGCATCCCCGCATCAGGC
Source organism: Drosophila setifemur (assembly GCA_021224005.1). NCBI lineage: Eukaryota > Metazoa > Arthropoda > Insecta > Diptera > Drosophilidae > Drosophila > Drosophila setifemur. The sequence goes on along the minus strand of JAJJHY010003831.1, from coordinate 10,880,522 downwards.
CAGCTAGGCACATGTTGGATCTCCGAGTATCTGCCCACGCCCAGTGTCAGACGTTCTTCGGCGGCGCCAGGGAGGAGGATGAGGCGGAGCTCTTCTGCATCCGCTTCTCCCGCCACCGGTCGATGGGCGTGTAGCAGCACCGGAAGAACGGAGGCGGCCTCGACGTCGAGGAGCTGCTGCTACTACTGCTCATTTTGGCCAGCGACTCCGCGGTGAGCTCCGTCTGCACCCCGCTGCTGGTCAGCCGCGTCTCCAGCTGCCGGTACTCGGGCGGAGGTGACAGAGCCAGAGTCAGAGCCAGAGACTGGGGCGGAGGCGGCGCCGCCTTGCAGATGACACTGGGCGGCTCCATCTCGTGCAGCTCGAAGCTGTTCGAGCTGCTGTTGGTCGAGGGCCGGAACTCGTGCGAGCTGCTCTCGACCATGGCAGTGCGGTAGGTGGCGGCAAAGTAGTTTGTCTCCAGGTAGTGGCAGGACTCGAACAGGTAGTCGTCGAACTGGTTCTGGCTCTGGTGCAGCTGTTGCTGCTGCTGCGCCAGGATCATGGCGCTCATGCCCAGCTTGTGCGACTGGGTGGAGGGCGAGGCCGGCGTGGGCGAGTTGGGCAGCACCATCGTCGCCAGCGAACTGGATGCCATCGGCATGGGACGATGGGCGATGTGCTGCTCCGGCCTCTGTTCTCTTTGCTTCATATCAACAATTTCTATTTCTTCTATATCACTAAAACTATTTAACTGTTTCAACAAATAATGCACATCATTTCGTTTCATTTGATTATCCTCGTCGTGGTGGGGATGATCATCTTCGTTCGGGCCATAGTCTGCTGCTATATTTTCCGGATTCTGCTGCTCCTGTTTCCTCTCCATCGCCGCTGCTGTTGATTGGTGTGCTTGAAATGTTAATGGAGTGCTGGCAACGGCGCCGGAGCCACGATCTAATCTCGGTTGCCCCCTGAGGCTGCTGATCTTCGTCTGCTTGGCCGCATCATGTGAGTGGTGTTGCTGTTGTTGTTGCTGCTGCTGTTGGTTCACCAGCTCCGGATAGGCCAGGTTGAAGCGCTGCTGCAGCGTCGCACTGCTCAGCTGGGGCAGTGCGGCCACAGCCGCCGGTGGCCTCTCCATGGTGGAGTCTATGATGCGATTGAATTTAGCTAATGCACTGTTCGATGCTGCTGCTGATGATGAACTGGTTGTGGCTATGGCTGTGGTGGTGGTGACCTTAGCTCTAGGTTGTTCATTGGTTTGAGGCACTGTTGTGACGGTCTGTTGCTTATCACCGGTGGCCACGACGCACTCCTCCTCCTCGTCATCGTCGTCGTCGTCGTCGCCGACATCCTCGTCCTCGTCCACATCATCGATATCGACGCCATCGCGCAGCGTCTCCTGCACGTTCAAGTTGAGATTGAGGTGCAGCTGCTGGCGCAGCAGCAGGCGTCCGGTTTTTGTCTCGACGCCGGGAATATTTGGCGGTGCGACCGCTTGGCTAGCAACGCCACCGCCCAATCCCCGTCCGCCGGCCGCAATCACCGCCGCCGCCCGCTGCTGGGCCGTCGCCCTAGCTAAATTATTCTGCAGTATCAGCCGCCTCGACGAAATGATGGCATTATTGTCGCTCCCCCGCGATTACCGGCTGTCGCGGGTGGAGCGAGGCCGCCCCTAACTGGACGTGCTGGCGATCGGCGAGACGGGTGAGAGCGGGCTGCGCGCCTGCTCGCGCGGACAGCCCGTCAGCGTGATCACCAGCTTCCGGGAGCCGGCCTGGTCGCGGTGCTCGCACAGCCACACGCCCTGCCACGTGCCCAGGGAGAGCTTGCCGTCGGTAATCGGGATTGTCAGGGAGCTGCCCAGGAAGCAGGCCTTCACGTGCGCGGGCTGTAAAATTAAACGGGATCGATTAGTATTGTTATTTAGTAGGGGACGAGGCGGGTCTGTTGGGGTTTTCACTATTAATATTAATATTTTCAACACTCTTTTTGTTACTATTTATTATTAATGGCCTATTCTTTATGTTAATTAGAGAATAAATGCAACATTAACCTGTTTTTTGATAATATCATTAAATATCAAATATATCTGATATATGTTTATCATTTTTTTAAACTACTTGCTTTTCTATTTTATTTAACTTATTCATTGTTACTAACATATTTCCAAAAGGTCCGCATATACATCATGTACATGTACATTTTTAGTTAGTTATTACTTTAATCTTCTGAAATGTGTGAGTGCAAATATATTATTAAAGATTGAATTGTCTATTATCTATTTTTCCTATCCTACTTATTTCAATTATATTCGGAATAACTTATTAACTGCTTATTTTCAAATTGTATCTTAAGAAGTCAACACTTTTATTATTGATGTATTGTATTAATGTATCATCATGACCAGTGTATCTTCTATACCATCTCCTCTCATTTCAATTCAAGTTACATGAAAACCGATACAGACCCAAATATAATATATATTCACCCACCATATCATCGGGACCTTCGCACGAATGCCTGTAGGGCAAGCCTTCGGGAACTATTTTATTCAACATCATCTCCATGTCGTCTCTGGAAAATGCGGAATTAGTTGAGAGATTGGTAATTGGCTTTCGGCCATTTCGCTCACCTGACGTCTGGATCCCAGCTTTCGTTTAACGCTAAACTCGCCGAGGTGTGAAGAACTGGAAAGAAAAACAAGCGTCAATTAGTTGTCTGTGGGATTAATGATAATCTTCGGAAATTATTAGCCCCCCGGTTATTAGACCAGCACGAGGCGTTGGCCACCAACTCTATGCATTTCCAATTGAGTTGTAACGCCAATTAGTCAAAATGTTTCGCCGGGGGCCTGTGCAAACTGCAAACTAATGAAAGTCAGGCATGGCATCCTCCGTTGATAAGGTATCATGGAATTTTCCAATAAATTATATGACAAGACAAGAGATGCGGCCAATTAAACTGCTGAGGATTTTCAATTAGCCCAAGTGTGAAATTCATTTTGAGAGATTATGGTTTTTCTGGGCCAAGTTATCCATTAATAAAAATTAGGTTTAGTACCTGTTCAGATTGTTTTTATAATTTCTAAAGCTCATGTATCGTTTAATTAAATTAGTATTTATGTGGATTAATACCACTGGCACCCCCCGCTGGCTTTCAATTAGCAATTAGCGCTAATTTTATGCCTCGAAAAATAGAATAAAATCACAAAAGCATCAGTTGCACGGCTACAAGTACTCCCCCCATCCGAACCCTTTGGGAATTCCTACAATGGTTTTACAAATTTATGATATGACCCAAAGCAAAAAACACGAGCATGCTTGAAGTGTGGAAATTGAACAATAATTGCCTACATTCGGAGGGGGAGGAGGACAAGGAGGAGGAGCTGCACTCCATTTCCATTGCATTCCATTGGCGAAATGCCAGCGCTGAAAATGTCAAGCGCTGCAATGAAAGCCGACCCGAAATTGAATATTTTACTCAAACTGCATTTAGTATTAATAATAGATACAAAAATATAAATAGCAGGGATCAGGGGAAGGGAAACCCATGACGAGAAACACTTTAATTTGCACACTAATTGCGAATTCATGAATAAAAGAGAAAGCTGCTGGCAGGAGGCGAAACTGGGCGAAAATTAGTTTATTATCAAATCCCTGAGATGTAATTTTCTGGCCCCCGAGCAGAGACTTCAAATGTCCATACACAGAAATACATATAAATAGAGCTGCGTGTTCCGATTCCGATTCCGATTGGGTGCTGCTGGGGGGGATATCTTTCTAAATAATTTCCGAGGCGATTATGTCATGTTGAACATATGTAAGTGGCATCGGGAATTTAAATATTACCCCCCATCGATGTGGTCCGGCGGCCAATGCAAATGCAAAATCCGACTGACAATGAAAATGAAACCAAAGTGACACTTGATGGGGGTGGCAGAGCAAATTTGTAAATTGATTACTGGACAGCCCGGGATTGGCCACAAGGATGTGGGACGAGGACCCAGAAGAGGCACTTGGTCGGCCTAAAACATCCTTTGGTTTGCATTGGCAAGGCTAACAAATCGGTTTCCCCCTCTTCTGCACTTTAAGAAAAGCATATCGAATATTGAACATTAAATATTATGAATATTATTATTTAATATTATATGATTTATATTAAATATGTTAATAATCCAAGCTCCCATTGTGACTGTATTAAAGCTTTCGAGTGGCATTTGGAGTTGCCATGTACCTGCTCCTACTCCTGTTTGTTGTCCTTGTCCGCCTCTATTTAATGCTTCGCTACCATCATACCGTGGACATTTATTTCATGCAGAAAATGCACTCCTCACCCTCAACTGATGCATTCGCTTGGAACACTCGACTGACACTTTTTTCTGTGGCACCCGGCATAAATGGGAACCCCAACAGGATGAGAGAGGAGAGGCACAGGAGGAATGATGGCTACAACTGGGGGGAACGCCTCTAATATGATTTAGCCGTGGGCTTTTGTGGTCGCTAACAGGGCTAACTGAAGGGGGAGATGACTGTGTTTGCCTATGGCCGCCATAGCCCCCAAGCCTAGAGCGCTAATAAACGTTTATATACTGGAAAAAATATTTCTGGGTACATAAAAAACAAACACATTTGAATGTATGTTATAAAATTTAATATTAAATTAGAATTTAATTGGTGATTATATTTGAAAAAAATATATGCCGTTAAATTATTAGTAAAATTAAAATGTTAAACTTTTTTGAATAAAACGCGGTTTTTTTCCAATATATATCAAATATTTATATAGCACCAATTACCAAATTTGCACTCGATGGAAAACAGAAAATTCAGGTGTATATTGATTTTTCTTTGTTTTAAAAACAAATACAACTGATTTCAAAAAGATTGAAAACATTTTTGAGATCAGCTCTAAAAGCTCTTCGATGACGTCATGGTTAACCAGTTTTTCTCAGTGTTATGCGCATCGTTAAGTAGCAGGTGGCATCGTTTTGGCCGGCTGTTTAGCTGTTTAGTTGGCTGTGTGTGTGTGAGTGGAGAGTGCAGAGGCGGAAGAGGGGCTAAGGGGCGGGGCCGGGCCGGAAAAGGGGGGACGTTAGGGGGACCGACTGCGTCCTGGGCACATGTAGCAGGCGTTTAGGCACTACAAAAGTTGCTAATGTTTTTAAAGAGGCCTTTTTATTATACAAAGTCAAACATTCTGACAGCACAAACAAGCTCAAAGCACACACTCACGCACAGATACATAGGCGGGTATATGTGTAACCGCAACGCTCACACAGATACACACCTACACCTACACCAACACCGACAACCGTACACCCGCCCACAAAGGTGTACCCCTAGTGTTTAACAATGGACTCAACTCAACACAACACAACACAACTCGACTCTACTCTACTCAGCTCAGCTGGCTGTGTTCATTCATATATTCATGCCAACACGCACCCAGACACAGATACTCCCGCACAGCACAGGTCAAGATTCTAAGATCTTGGAAACCTAAAGGATACATCAGTTTTCTACGTTTTAAAATAGCATTCATTGAATCATTAATAAAACATTATAAACACCAGTTCCTATTTCTTTTAAGAAACATGATCAAATTTGATAGTTTAAAATTGTTAAAATTAACGATTATTCATATTATTTTAATTTTGTTTAATTGTTTAGGAAATATTTATTAATAGTTAACGGAAGAGATTAAATTTTAAAAAGTTTTCACATTTACTCCTCGAATAACTTTTATAGAAATAATCAAAATATTAAAATTTGTAAATGATATTTGAAATCTAAGAACTATTTTATTTTCAAATTATTTCAAGATTATTTGTTTAAATAAGAATAATGTAAAATAATAATTATTATATGAGTTTATATTTCTAGAAATCATTGAAAAATATTTGTTATGTGCATCTAATAAAAATTTTTATTTAAAGATCTAAAAAGTATTCGATAAATACACATTTCTTTGAATGTGTTACACTATTAATATTATAAATTTGTTATCTTTCCAAATCTTTAACAAAAAAATGTCCCATCAAAATGTGATTTTAAAAGCTTAAATTGTCCTCCTTTAAAAGTTAACTCTGAGGCTTTTGGGTTTTATTATCCCTTTTTTTTCGTCCTTAATATTTTTTACGACACTGTGCCAATCCAGATAGCACGTGAGTGAGATGTGGTTGTGTTTGTGTTTTGTGGCTAAGTATGGGTGCAAGTGTAAGTGTGTGTGTGTGTGTGCGTGTATTACATAATGTAATGGTGAAGGAAATGCTTTAATTCATCAACCTTCTTATTACATAGCCGTTGACTTTTATGCTTATCCCGAGACTCGAGGCCAAAAATCGGCGAACACTGGGAGAAATATTTTTTGGGGATGGGAATGGAGGGTTGCCTAGGTGGGTCCGGAACCTGGTCCGGGTGCGTCACATTGCCCCCGCCACACAATACACATTTAAGGTTTAGATTTTCGGTGTCAGGTGGCCGAGGATGGGGCTGGTGCACCGGAATGGAATGGAACTAGTTCAAGCACACGAGCGATGCGATGCGATGATTGGAAAATCGGAAAAGCGGGCCAAAAGGCGGCCTCCTTCGCCGGTCTCGGGGCTCCCTAGCTAGAGCCGCCTTTGGCGTGCCCGTTTTGCATAAATAATATTGATTTATTGGGTAGCGCAGCATTTTGCGGTTCATAAGCGAGCCATTTTAATGCTAAGCAACAGCGAAGTGAAATGGAAATAAAGGAATAGGGTCCGTTCTCGGTGGCATACAAAAGCGGAAGCCGAAAGTATGACACACACATGGCACGATTTGTGTTTCCTTTCGCCGCTTTTCTTCGCTGACTCCTCTATCCCCCTCGATTTTCTTTTTGTTTTTTCCTCTTTCGCAGTTTCCCTGTCGTCACGAAAGTGTGGTCCCTCTTCCTCCTCCCCTAAGAAAAGGCAGTCGGACTGGAGAAAGCAGAGAAATTGCTGAGGACGCCCACACAAAAATATATAGTATATCCTTAATGTTAAAGGCTCCAACTCCAAACTCCCAAAACTCCGAAGGTTTCGCTTTCGCCTGGCTGTTGATTTATTTGGTGTTGCCCCTCGCACACGCACACCCATTTGCACACCCCCTACGAAAAGGACATTCCGGCGGAGTCCTTTCCCCTTCTGCTATGCTGTTGCAGCTTTTTGCTGTTCTGTTTGTGCTGAAAAATATGCTCGGGTTATAAATTGAAGTTGAGCCATTTATATGATCTTGCGATTATGCAGCAAATTGCTGTCGAGCAAGCTTATCCAATCCCCTATCCAACCAATGGAGCACCACTTCAGGGCACCATAAATGGCCAGAGACCTTGAGCAGATCCTGCGACATCCTTAAATGTCAGTTTTAAATGGTTGTCCAACATAACATTGGATTAATATCTACGAAGAGATTAAGAGCTGTTTTTAAGAGTCTTATGTACAAGTATATAATAAAAGAGCTCAATACTTCAATCGAGGGGAATGTAAAATTCGGAATATATATATATATACCGATTAATTTGTTGTTTAAAAAGTATTACATTAAGAATTCATTTTATTATTAATTAAATAATGCCAAGGGAGCCAGCTATAAGCCATTTTTCAAAGAACTTTGTATCACTTCAAGATTTGTGGAATAGTTTTATTATATACCCAAGAATATTTATATTTATTTAAAAAAATAAATTAGGTTTTTTATCCTACTGATAATAGTGAAATATTTCCAAAAAACTATTTTTTAGTATAGAAAGGCTTACTTTTAAAATATATTTCTATGCTAGTAGGTAGAGCAAAATATTCTTTTAGTACTATTATCTTACAGATTTCTTTAATATCTTGCAGGACAAACATATATTTTATGTACTATAATTAAACTACATTTGTTGCAACACCAACTGATTCTTTCACTCCTTGCCTTGCAACCTTCCAAAAGGAAAAGCCTCCCTTTCCTATCGGTTCAACTTCCTTGGAATCTAACCTTTGAATGTGGGATTGAGTAAAAGCCCAAACAAATCATCAACTGCCCCATGGCAATTAGCTGTGCTCCAAATATGCACAACCACTGTTTGCCCCGGGCTGTATGGGGACTTCGAGGTCTGCTCGATATATCGGGGATATGGGATATGGCTAGGGGCCCCAATGGGCCAAGCCGTTTGCTGGTCACTTCGTTTCTGCTACTGTTTCTGTTTCTGCTTCTGTTTCTGTAAACGACCTTCCTGCCACACATATGAATATTAATACAAATATAAAACCAAGTCATCGTGGAGGGAAATATTTACCTAGAGCTCAGGTGGAAAAGTGGGAATCCGGGTGGATATATCATTTTTTAGCATTTCCTTGCATTCCGTTTGTCTGAATCGCTTTTTTGTGTTTAACAAAAGTTACCGTCGTTACATTTGGCTTACCTATATTTTTGTGTATTTGTGATTTGTGTGTCCTC
>JAJJHY010003831.1:10840252-10861305 GCA_021224005.1 Drosophila setifemur | reverse complement strand
TGGCCTCTGAAGCTCTGGAGGTGGTGTGTGTTCCGTGGAAGGGTTTTTGCAGGGGGGCCTGGGCCTTGTCTCTGCTTCGTTTTTCAATAAAACTTCATGGCCCTATTACATATGTACTCCGCACACACACACACTCACGCTCGCACACACACACACACACGCTCGCACATACACACACACACACACTGGCACTCAGGCACTCTGGCACTCAGTCACACACAAACACACACCCGATTCTGATTCCGATTCCGAGGATAATGCAGCAATAGGTGCCGAATCTGTTGCCTTTTTCCGCAATTACACAGCTTTTCCTTTCGCCTGGGTTGTTGTCTCTCTGGCTCTGGCTCTGGCTTTCTACTTTTTCCAGCTATACTGCCATCTAGGTATTTATTTTCTCTGCATGCCTTCTCTGCGACGAGCGCCCAGCGATGTGCCACCGAACGAGAGCCTGAACTGAAACTGATTCGGGTTCGGGATAGGATATATTTTTGTTGAATGAGTAGCTCAATGAGTGCTGCCCCACTCGCTCGATTCGTGGCAATCATTTCCGGCGCCTGCGCACAATCCGACGAGTGTTTGGCTCCTTGGGCTCCAATTGTGAACGGACGACGGAGGTGGCCGCCGGCCCACAGGTGGCGCTCGTGTTCGATAACAGGGTAACGGATTTTTAAGAGTTTCTCTAAGCAACACTTTATTTAAGAGCTTAGGCAAATAAAAAAAAAAATTATATAATTTTTAAAATCATCTGAGGATTTTATTTAAGTAAGTTTGATAACAATGTAAAAGATATTCAAGAGTTCCTTTTTCATGGTTTTAGAATAATAAATGATTTTATTTTTGAAAATCATTTTCATATTTATATTAAATTAAGTACTACAACAGGGTAATGGTTTTTAAAGGGTTATTATTTATTTAGCAATCCTTAATATTTTTAAGAGTTTAGAACTTAAGTAATAAGAAATGATATATGTAATTGATTAAATCAATTTTATGATTTTTATACGATGTTTTTTGTTAGCATCACTTTAGATTTTTAATGATTTTAAATCTTAAGAAATTAAAAATTATATTATTTTTTAAATCATTTTGATTTTTTTTATTAAATTAAGTTTGGCGGTTTTCAATGTTTTTTTTTTTGGGTTTTTAGATATTAAACATTTTAGACCCTAGATAAACAAAAATTTTATTATTTAATTAAATTATTATTACTAAATAATGTTGGGACAAATAACAAAGTCAAATATATATTATAATAAAATATATTTAATATGAAATAAGTATGTTTCGACAGGTTTTAATATTATATTATTAAAGTAATAGGTATAAAAGATTACTTTTCTTAAATTGTTGTTAATGATGAAAAAATATACATTTTTTTGTTTTCATATTCAAATGTGTTCTTTGTGGCAACGTTTTAAATGTCTTTAAAAAATTGTAAAGGAAAAACATCCATTGCTGAATGTTATTTTTTCAATCTTAAATGTATCAGGTTACCAAAACTCACATTTAAAAAACTGCAAGTAAAAGCAAAACTAATTAAAATCACAAATTAATTTGCGTTAAAGAAAACAATGAAGGCCAATTAAGCACTGCCAGCGAGGACATTTTCCTATATTTCAAACATACATACATTAAAGTTTTTCCCCACAAGTAATTGCAATCACCTAATTCCCGATGCCCGCCGTCCGTAGTCCTCCGTCTTCCGCGAAAGAGCCAGCCCCTAAATGTCGCCGTCATTAGAACCTGTTCCGGCGCCACCTGAATCCCGCCCAGAGTTTTGCAGTTACCATCTCAGCGAGCCACCGGGCTAACCGAACCAATTGGGTGTGACCAGCAGGTGGCCCTGCCTCTACGACTAACTAACCATATGCATGTTGTCTTTTGTTGGGGGAGGACTCCCAGTTCCTCGTGTTCCTTCAGCTCCACCAGCTCCACCCGCTCATCCTGTTCGTCCTGCTGCTCCCGCACCTCCCGCTCCTTTCGGCATGCAAAGCGAGTAGGGCTTTATCCTGAGGCACGCGCTACCGCACCCAGTTTCTTGGTCTCGAGTCGAGTTTGTTGTCATTTTCACATTCATATCCCACAATGGACGAGGAGCTGGTCAGGAGCGGATTTGTGGTATTTAAATTAAGTATAAAGAGGATCATATTTTCTATATGAAATAAATTGTTTTTAAATATTGTAATATACAAATTCAAATGTATAACAAATTTTAGGAATACTATATAAAAAATTGTTATAAAAAAAAAATTAAAAATTATGTTCTATAAACCATAATTTATTTAAATAATTTTATCACATGAATAATTGAATTCCTCAATTCGTTGTTTTCATAGTAAATCCCTTTTAAGATCCTTCCTAGTTAACCTCCGACGAGGATCCTGTCCTGGTTGTAGTAAAATATCTATCATTACATTATCCAGTTCCAGCTTTCATTTGTCCGCGGGAGGGGGATGGGGATTCTTTGTTTGTTAGTTTACAAGTTTGCCATTTTGCCCGCCCCCCGACTCCGCCCCCGCAAATTATTTTTTTTTAGTTTAGTTCAGAGGGAGTGTGCGTGGGGGCCACGCCTCCCTTACCAACATTTTTGTGGTCCGAGGGCAGGAGCTCTTGCCCAGCTCTTGACCCAGCAGTCGAAACTGGATTGGCAAGGCGGCCGGACGTATTTCGGGAGCAACTCCGCGGAATCCAGGAGCACCAGGAATCGGACTCATAACTCAGGCGGAAAATGGACGACGATACGGACATCTTCGATATCAACCCGGAGGAAGTGTGGCTGGAGAGGGAGGCCATAGCGGGATTCCGGGTATGGCACATCATCGCCTCCGTCGTGGGCATTCTGCTGTGCCTAAGTGAGTGGTTTCCCTTTTAAATTAAATATTAAATTAAAAACTAATTAAAATTGTTCTAAAGTGATAATGGTCTGCTGCTGCATCCGATTCCGGATACCGCGCACCAAGCAGGAGATCGAGGCGGACTACCTGCGCAAGCAGATCACCAAGAAGTTCCGCGAGAAGCTCCAGCAGATCAAGAACTCCGAAATGGACGACATGGATCTGCAGAAGGGTGAGTGCCCAGTGCCTAGTGCCCAGGAGGTGCCATCTCATTACCTCCTGAAGAGCTCCTTGCTCCACATCCACTGTACATACGCATACACACCGCGCGGAGGGAGTTTTGTGTACCAACTGTCCCAGTTTCGGTGTCACCCTAATGCCAGCCAAGCCCTTTTCCTGTCTGGAGCTCCTCCGCCTCCTCCACCTCCTCCTTTGTTATCCTTCGCCCTCCTCCTTTTTTCCCTCCCACACGAGCTCACGCATTTGTATATACAAAATGATAAACGACTCCTCCAGCTGGCTCCTCTTGTTGCACGCTAGTTAATGCCACACTGTGAGAAAAAACGACATCTAAGGTTGGAAAATATTTAAAAAATTTACAATTTGAATCATGCATTTCTGAATATTATTTTGTTTAAAATTTAAAGTATTTGTTACCGTTGATAAAAATATATGAAAAGATTTTCATTTTGAAGATACAAAATTTCCAATTTAAAATTATATATTTTTGTTTTGTTTAAGATTTTGAGTGTATATTCATGATTTTTCAAAGAAAAGTAAAAAAAATTCAGATTTCGTTAATCCAAAAAGTTGTTTTATCGTATTTTTTGAATTGTTATTAAATGTAAATTTAATCTAAATATGGAAAGCAAAAATTAACACATGAATCCACAAATATTTATTTTATAAAAGTAATAAATAGAAACCCATTTCAGTATAAAATATAATTTTCTCCATTCTAGAACATGCTTGTAAAAACCACTGTATTAAATATTTATTCCCGCTTTAAGTAGAAGTTTTTTCGTCAGTGCATAGCGTATTACTCACGTTTCTACCCATCTCGCCCTGCCACTTCTCTATCACAGCACTTGCTTATATCAAATTGGAACAGTACGATGATCCCTAAGGGCTTTGTAAATTCACCCGCACACTGTACAAACCATTGGAGTACTCTATCGGCAAACTCTCTATCGCCAGCACACTGCCAATGTAAGTAGCACAAGTCGCAATTATCAGACTGCAATTAACAACTTGGTTACGCATCGGTTTCTCCCCTCTTCTTTCCCCTTTCCAGTTTGTGTCCACATCCAGAACGAGTATCTCAATCTGCAGGCCAGCGTGGAGAGCATGAACGAGAAGCAGAATGTTAAGTTTAAGATCTAAGTGCCTCCATTTGAAGTGTTATGCTGTTAAAGTAATGTGCAGTAGTTTAAGGACCTGGTAAACGATATATATACTAAAAAGTTAATCAATTAAACAAGCAGTTAACTTATACATAAACCATGGAGTAAAAGAAGTTTGTGTTTATTTTATATTGCAGTTTGATTTAATCGTTTTATTAAATCCGCTTTCGGGCTGGTTGATGTATCAAAGGGTGTTAATATTTTTAATTTCTCAGTATTAGGTTTTTAAATGCGTTTCCTACACATATAGGCTAATTCCGGGTACAAATTCTCCTGGGGGCAGCGGATATATAACAGGTTGCTGGCATCCCCTAGTCGTGTTGTTCGCTTTTACATGTTATTGTGTTTTTTTTAATCCTTATCCTTTCACTTAATTTAGGGTTTTATTGGTTGCAAATATGGTTCTGCTGGGACGCTGACTCGGCTAGTGACTGTAACAAGTTGGCGGAGACACGGAATTAGACGCTGACTTGACACAGAATGTACACACATTTCAATTACTAACGCATAACTATTAATTGGTTTGTTCATTATGTTGCTGAGCTTACATTTAGCCTTAACGTTCTGTTTTGGAATACTTTTTGTTTATATTGTTTAGATTTCTGATGGATCTTCCATTGCTTTGCCAAAGTTACGTTCGGGTCTCGCATTTTAATACACAATTTATTTTTTATATTTATATAAAAACAACTAAATATACGGCACACATCATTCGATGCGCTTGAATGTTCTCCCCCTGCAAGATGAATCGGAGAATTAGTAAATCGGTGAAATATATATATGCGAGTCGTCTACTTACGTTATAGTTTTCTTCTCCGTGTTCTTGGGCTCAGGCCTGGCACGGTTTAGCACCTTGAGGAAATCCGAGGTTTTTGCTCGCATCCGCGAATGAATGTAAGCCTTTGAACACTGTCGAAAAAAAAAAACGATTAAATAAATGTGTTTTATTGCTAGATTGCGATTAAACTCACCTTAATGTGGTAGTGCAAGTAATCTCGGAACATATGTATTAGGTTGATGGTATTGTCCCTTGTTTCTTTGTTGGTGTGACGAGGGAAGAGCACTGTAAAAAACAAAAAGAAAATCAGTTTAGAAAAGTCTTTGATTTAAACCTTTTGAACAGATAATATTCAAAAATATTGTAGGCAAACACAAGTCATCTGATATAATATAAAGATTATTCAGGATGCCGTTCCTCTATACATTTTATATTGGAGTATTTGAGACACAAATTAAAAGAATATTCATAAATATGCCACTTTGACTCCTGGGACTCTAAGAGATATGCAATATTTTGGAACTTTGTACGCAGACACAAGTCGTCTGATATAATATAAATAATTACTCAGGATGCCGTCCGTATATCTATTTATTTTGGAGTATTTGAGACACAAATCAAAATTAATTTTAAAATACGCCACTTTGACTCCAAGAAATTTATAAACAATAAACGTTGTATTCAAACTCAAGTCGTCTATTGTAATACGATTGATTACAAAGGATGCCGTTCGAATATTTAATTAATTTTGGAGCATTGTAGACACGAGAAAGAAACAAAACTTCAACATGTAAACTTTATCTCCCAAAAAATATTTCACTTTAACTTTCTCATTCTTTTCATAACTACAAAATCTTTTAAGAAGAATTGTAGACAAACACAAGTCATCTGATATAATATGAAACTTATTCAGGATGCCGTTCCTCTATACATTTTCTATTGGAGTATTTGAGACACAAATCTGAAGAATGTTAATAAATATGCCACTTTGACTCCTGGGACAAAATATATATTGTATATTGTATTTAAATAAACATTGTATTCAAACTCAAGTCGTCTATTGTGATATGATTATTCACAAAGGATGCCGTTCGAAAATATCATTAATTTGGGAGCATTGTAGACACGAAAAAGAGATTAGACTTCAACATGTAAACTTTATCTCCAAGGAAATATTTCAATTGAACTATTTCACATTTATTTCATAAACGATATTTTTAGAAGAATTGTAGACAAACACAAGTCATCTGATATATAATATAAAGATTATTCAGGATGCCGTTCCTCTATACATTTTCTATTGGAGTATTTGAGACACAAATTAGAAGAATATATATAAATATGCTACTTTGACTCCCAGAAAATATTTACTAAATAACCAATGAAACATTGTATTCAAACTCAAGTCGTCTATTGTAATATGATTGATTACAAAGGATGCCGTTCGAAAATATTAATTTTGGAGCATTGTAGACACGAGAAAGAAACAAAACTTCAACATGTAAACTTTATCTCCCGGAAAACATTTCTATTCAACTATTTCACATTTACTTCATAAGTAAACAATCTTTTCAAATGAGATGTAGCCAAACACAAGTCATCTGTTATAATATGAAGATTATTCAGGATGCCGTTCGCCTCAGTAGTTTATATTGGAGCATTTGAGACACAAATCAAAGATAAACTAATATAAATATGCCACTTTGACTCCATAGAGAAACCATATTACTATTTTTAAGAATTTATCCACAAACTTAAGTCATCTGTTACAATATAAAGGATTGTCCAGGAGGCCGTTCGAGACTATTATTATTGGAGCATTGTAGACACGAAAAAGATGTGTCTTTAACATGGAAACTTTGTCTCCTGGAACTATTTTAAACCATAAAAATGTCACTTTGATTACACAAGGTATTTCAATGAAATATTGTGCACAAACTCAAGTCATCTGTGACAATATAAGGGATTGTCCAGGATGCCGTTCGTATCTATTATTATTGGAGCATTGTAGAAAGAAAACGAATTTTAACATGTAAACTTTATCTCCCTGAGAATCTGATTTAAACAGGAACAATTTGAACATTCATTTGCAAACGAATAATAAAAGAGAACAAATAAGGTGCTTCTCTGGGGTTCAACTTACCGAATGTGACATAGCCAATGTTGTCGCCCACTCTGGCATCCGTGTTGGCCAATTCCAGCGGCGGTTCCCGATGCGAGAAGAGCACCTGCGGCGCTGTGTGCGAGGCACGTCGCCCTTCCCTCAATTCCTGCATGAACACTTTACCGATAATGACATCGTCCTCGTCCCGGAAGATGGTGCTAAAGACGACGGTGACACGATCGGGCTTGGCCTCCACATACCTGCCAAGTGGAAGCAGTTGGTTAGCTCTTTTTTACAACTATAGATTTGGTTAATGTCTTACAAAGTCTCATCGTTGCGGTAGTTAATTACGGCCCGCTGCTGGCCCTCTTCTCCCTGCTCCTGGAAGTTGAAATACTTCTCGAAGACGGACGCAAAGCAGTTGCGCTTCAGCAGTCCAATCCTCTTTGCGATTTGCTCCCAGTCATCGGGAATCTCCTCTAGACTGATAAGTACAGAAACGTTGTAGCCTATAAAAAAACAAAGTAATTAACTTTTTTTTAACACCAATCCAATGTTTGTTGCGTGTTCTTCGGACCTTCTTCCGTGTCTGTGAGCAGACTGCCATATTCACGCTTCAGCAATTCGTCGGCTCCATGCTCTTGCAGCTGTTTGTAGAACTTCAGCGATATGCTGATCTATTTTGATACAGAAAATATACGAAATCGTTTCCTTAGAAAGTTTTCTTGGGGTAACTTATCAGGAGTACTTACCCGAACTTTCGTTTTATCGCCATTCACATTGGAAATATGATAGAGAACCCCATCAAAGTCTGCTATTCGTATATCTATCGATTCGGGCTTCAGTCTGCAAAGAGAATTCAGAGGTAAAAATGTTGAGTTCGATTGCGTATTAGTCATTCTTCCCCCACCCCGCCGCCATATCTTATCGCTAAAACCAGTGTATATATGATTATTTCTAAAGACTCTAAGAATAACACAAATATTTAAACAAAAGTTCATAAATACATTCTTCTGTTTGCAAGCTCGAATTATAAGTTTTATTCTATTCAAAAAGCAAGCTGTTAAATTTAATGTGGGGAGAAACTCACACATATAGTAGAAACAAATCTAAAACATGCCACAAAATATCTCCCAATTAAATAATTGATTTCTATGATTCTGCTTTTTGGTTTTGTAGTTTCGATCGATGTCGTATTATTAATATTATTGTAGCCAAACACAAGTCATCTGATATAATATGATAATTATTCAGGATGCCGTTCGACTTTTACTTTTCTTTGGGAGTATTTGAGACATAAATCAGAAGATTATTCATAAATATGCCACTTTGACTCCAAGAAATTTATAAACAAAAATGTTCAAATAAAAATTGTATTCAAACTCAAGTCGTCTATTGTGATATGATTATTCACAAAGGATGCCGTTCGACAATATCATTAATTTTGGAGCATTGTAGACACGAAAAAGAGATTAGACTTCAACATGTAAACTTTATCTCCCAGGAATAGTATAATCAAATTATATCACATATATTTCATGAGTAAATAATAATTTTAGAAGGAATGTAGACAAACACAAGTCATCTGATATAATATAAAGATTATTCAGGATGCCGTTCCTCTATAAATTTTCTATTGGAGTATTTGAGACACAAATCTAAAAAATATTCATAAATATGCCACTTTGACTCCTGGGAATCTAAGAGATATTAAATATTTTGGAACATTGTACGCAGACACAAGTCGTCTGATATAATATAAAGAATTACTCAGGATGCCGTCCGTATTTCAATTTCTTTTGGAGTATTTGAGACACAAATCAAAATAAATTTTAAAATATGCCACTTTGACTCCCAGAAATTATTAAATAAATAACCAATGAAACATTGTATTCAAACTCAAGTCGTCTATCGTAATATGATTGATTACAAAGGATGCCGTTCGAAAATATTAATTTTGGAGCATTGTAGACACGAAAAAGAGATAACTTCAACATGTAAACTTTATCTCCCAGAAAATATTTAACTATAACTATTACACATATATTTCATGAGTACAATATTTTTAGGAGCATTGTAGACAAACACAAGTCATCTGATATAATATAAAGATTATTCAGGATGCCGTTCCCCTATACATTTTCTGTTGGAGTATTTGAGACACAAATTAGAAGAATGTTCATAAATATGCCACTTTGACTCCTGGGATAAAATATACATTGTATTTAAATAAACATTGTATTCAAACTCAAGTCGTCTATTGCAATATGATTAATTACAAAGGATGCCGTTCGAAAATATCATTAATTTTGGAGCATTGTAGACACGAAAAAGAGATTAGTCTTCAACATGTAAACTTTATCTCCCAGAAATAGTATAATCAAATTATATCACATATATTTCATGAGTAAATAATATTTTTAGAAGGATTGTAGACAAACACAAGTCATCTGATATAATATAAAGATTATTCAGGATGCCGTTCCTCTATACATTTTCTATTGGAGTATTTGAGACACAAATCTGAAGAATATTCATAAATATGCCACTTTGACTCCTGGTAAATCGAAGAGATATGCAATATTTTGGAGCTTTGTACGCAGACACAAGTCGTCTGATATAATATAAAGAATTACTCAGGATGCCGTCCGTATTTTAATTTCTTTTGGAGTATTTGAGACACAAATCAAAATTAATTTTAAAATATGCCACTTTGACTCCATGAAATTTATTAACCAATGGCCAGATAAACATTGTATTCAAACTCAAGTCGTCTATTGTAATATGATTGATTACACAGGATGCCGTTCGAATATTAAATTAATCTTGGAGCATCGTAGACACGAAAAAGATGAGCATCTTCAACATGGAAACTTTATCTCCTGAAACATTTATTTTATAATAACATTATATTATTTTCATGGTTATTGTACACGAACACAAGTCATCTGATATAATATAAATAATTATTCAGGATGCCGTTCGTCTTATTGAATTCCTTTGGGAGCATTTGAGACACAAATTACAAGAGACGCAAAGCCTGCCACTTTGACTCCAGAACAAAACGCATATAGTATTTGAGAACCATAAAGTCTAATCTTATTTAATATAACATATTAAACAGAATTACTTTTTGTGGTATAAAATGTATATGTAACATTTATGAAAATGTATCCACAGGCGCTACTTTCGAATCTAAATTTAGATGGTGTTTTCAAAATACAATGGAAACCCAAGAGGTAGACATAGAATATTTTTATGAATTGGGTCATATGGATCGTTTTAATGTAACAATCCGTGTTTGGTTTGTCGTATTTGAGAATTTAGAGATTTAGATCATGTTTTAAAGAAGTTTTCCTTGTAATGTAATCATATATTTTTAAAGCCCTTATAATTTACAGATCCTATAAAACTCACAGACTCTCCCTGAATTAAAAAATTAGTTTTTTTTTCCATAGTTTTCGCTATCGTTTTATTTATGTGCGTGGCGATGACTCAATTTCATATGATGCACCAATGATGCGATAAACGAGCAATAATAAATTAACAAATGCAGTTTCATGGGCAAGCGGATGAAGGGTAAGGGAAGGGGACGAGAGCATTGCCAGTGAGAGAGGGAGAGCTAATTCGATGAGTGTTCCACACCCGAAATTTATAACCAAAGAGAGAATGGAAAAGAGCAGCAGTCTCTCCCAAAACTGATAACAAAATCGACTTGTGATAACGGTAATTAGTTAAACCAAAATGGTGCTGCAATAGGGTCACATTACGGTACTACCGATAAGGAAAGGAAGGAGAGAGAGTGAGAGAGAGCGGAAAAAGAGGATAACTTACCCGGCCTGGGCATTTCGGTATTTGACCAGGAGCGTCTCCTCGATAATACGATTATGGATTTCCAGCAGGATCATGATTTATTGATATTTATACGTATTTATGGTCCGTAAACCGATGACAAATTTTATGACGTTGACGTTTAGTTGACTTCTTCTTCTCGTTCCACCGCTCCCTGCGCTCTCACTGAGCTAACTGTTTCTTCTGCTGGCTGGCTGACTGACTGGCTTGGCAGTGGCGATATGTGTGCGGGAGCGAGATGGGGCGATGCTCCAACTCACCAACACTGGTGCATCGCTGGCGCGCTGTCGGTGTGTGCAGCGTTTGAATGAATCAACAACAAAAAATGGGCGCTGATGTCGGCTTTTTTGGTCGTCCGCCGCACGCACGCACACACTCGCACTCACACTGGCGAATTCCAACACTCACACAGCCGCAGCGCTTGCCAGAAAAATATTTATATGCGTTTCGCTGCTTTTCCGCTGCTCCCCGTTGAATTCCCAGTTGCACAGACTTCGATTTTCCGGGGGCTGCGTGGGAAAATAGGTCTCGGACCGTAGTATTTATTAAATTATAATAAAACGTGGGTGGAAAACGAAGCACGCTGCCGTATTTTCTTTGCCAGTCTGCCTATGGCGTTGCCACCTCACCGAAACCTTGGGCGGTCCATGGCGATGCCACGCTGGCAGAATTCAGGGCTGCCACCGCTTCGAAATCGAATTTATCGATAAATGTTTTTATTTTATTTTTGTTTTGACTGGGAAATATGAGAAGCATTCCTTGAAATCGATGGACGACGGGGAGTTGATCAAGCTGATAGAGAATCATCCGATCCTGTACGACCGGGACAGTGCCAGGAGTGTGAAAAATGCGGCGCAGAAGGACGCCGCCTGGAAAGCGATCTCGCAGAGGATGGGCGCCTCCGAGCGGGCCTGCATCACGCGCTGGAAGAGCCTGCGGGACAGGTTTGGCAAGGAGTTTCGCCGGTTCCAGGAGCGGCCGGATGAACCCACCTACTGGGAGATGTTCCAGCGGCTGCTCTTCCTCAAGGACCACTACAAGCAGGGAGTGGCCCGCAACGAGAGTCTGGACGGAGTGCGATTTGAGCCGCGGGAGCGGAGGAAGCGACCGAAGCCAGTGGTGGAGCAGGAAAAGCGGCGGAGGGGGGACGAGGAGGAGGACTGCGAGGATGACCTGCTCAATGAGCAGCTGATTGAGCTGGTCAAGATGCACCCAGTGCTGTATGACCGGCACAAGATCAGGGTGTCCAAGAACCTGGCGGCGAAGAACGAAGCCTGGCGGGAGATTTCGGAGAATCTGAATGTGTCGGGTAAGTAGATGTAGGTTGAAAAGGTGGAACCCAATTCTTTATAAGACTTTTTCCCCTAGAGGAGCTGTGCTACAACCGCTGGAAGAAGCTGCGCGATCGCTTCGCTCGGGAATACCGCAACCAGCAGATCAACCAGGCCACCCCCATCACCTGGCGCTATTTCAACGAGCTGCTTTTCCTGGGTCGTCATTTCCGTAAGGGAGTTCCGCTGATCCTGGAGAACATAAAGCGTCGCGGTCGGCCTCCAAAGACGAGCAACTCCAATGGTAATCCCGGCAAGCAACAAATGGCAATCTCCAATAGCGAGCAGAGCTGGGGAGTGGATTATCCGTACAGCACGGACAACGAAGAGCTGGAGGATGAACTGGAACTGCCATACGACGATCCCGAGGAGATTGAGATTCTCTCCGAAGCAGAACAGGCCACTCCCTACGACTTCATCCTTGCTGAGGCTTCACAATCAGAGGATTTAGACCCACCACAACAACTGCAGGTGACCACCACCACGCCGGCGATGAACGAAGAGACAATTCACAGCGTGCTCAGAGGAAGTGCTGGCGGGGAGGAGGAGCTGTCCTCCATGGTTGAGGACTCCTTGCCGCCGGCCACCTCTAAAAATCTTCTGACCACCGTGATTGCCAATATGGAGACAGTGCTTCAGCAATCGCGGGAACTGCAGGCTCAAATCCAACATGAACAGCAGGAGCAGGAACGAGAGCTGCGGGCGGCTCCTCCGGAATGCAGTCTGCTGGCCAAGGCTCAGATGCTGCTCGATGGCCTCAGCACGGAGGAGCGATCAAATGCCGAGCGGAAGATCGTGCAGTTCCTATGCCAGTGCCAGATCAAGACGTTGGATGGGGAAGAAATTGAGGATGTGGCTCCTTGTCAAGTGTTCCATTGACTGCAAGGGATCGGGCGGGATTTGTACTTAATTAGTGTTTATTTCTGAATTGTAGGTAAGCTTAAGTATTATAAAATATTAAATCAAATGAAAATTAAGTGAGGAAAATGTGATGTATTGGATTTTAAGGCTGTCAATTAAAGATTACATTTCGTCATTTATAAAATAATGATTAACATTTTCTATTAATTTAATTAGAATTATGTTAAGCTTATTTTGTACTTAAAATACTTCCAATTAACGTTCAACCTGCTACAAAGTATTGCTAATTAAAATTTCAACAATTTTACGGCATTTTACTTAAACTTAAAATTCAGGCATCTTTAATTAAGTGCAATTGTATTTATATCATTTGCTTATTTAAATTATAAGTTGAATAGTAAGCAAAATACAGAGTAAAGAAAAATACATGAATTAAAATTAAATCAGTATTAAATTAAAAAAATTTTTTATTCCCAATTATACTTGCAAATTAATTTTTGAACCACCAGTGTTGAGCAACGCCAGAAACTATCGTGAAATATTCAAAAACTAGAAATCGGTTGAACGCCCCAGCTAGAAAAACCGGACAATCCGACGGAATAACGATCCGAATCGCACCCACGCAGTACCATTTATTGCAATTAATATCTTCCACGCACACGCACACGCAGCAGATGGATAAACAAATCTCCGGCCGTGCAGTTGGCTCTGGGATGTTGTGCGAGCGGCAAAAAGATTTCAATTCGCTTAGTTGCCGCCTCCGATTCACGCGGTGCAGTTGCCCGGCTACAGATACAGATACTCGCATGGATACGAATGGATCTGGCTGGCTCTGGCACTGGCTCCTGCTCTTCAGTTGTGCGTCAAAGAGTGCCGCCGCAGCGTTGGGGAATTATTAAAATAATAAACGCGCTGCGAATGGTTTCTGTTTCTGTTTCTGCCCTCCATTCTTTTCCGCGGCCATAAACTAATTTTGTGTAAATAAACGTAGCGTCGACCGTTTGAAGTTCCCCGATTCTGGCGGGAATCGGCGGGATTTGTTTTCGGACTCCCTGCGCGGAAAGTGCGGCATGAGTTGATATATGTACGAAAAGCGTGCGCCGCATTGTTGTGACACCTGCGAAATCGTCGTCTCCGTCGTCACTATCATCATCCGCCCGTCCCTGCTCCCGTCCCCTGACCTTTTATTCCCTTTATCCGCGAGTGGGTGTGGATTTCCATGTGGTTGTGGTCGGTGTCATTGGCTGCCATTAGCTCAATCATCGCAGTTGGAGGATCACATGCTGCCATAAGCGTTATGTCACTGCACCCACCTTTGACATATTGCTTCGGTTGACACGTTGGTAAGTACATCGGGAAAAACTAAAAGATGGTAGTTTTTTAAGGGATATGGAACGTTTACCTAAAAAATATAGTTTAATAAAGAATAAGTTATAAACTCAAATCGTAATATTTAGAGAACAATTAAACAGAAATTTAGTTTTTATCATTAAATCGAAATATCAAATTGAATTTCAAACATGGTTATTGTTGCTTTATATTTAATTCATATTTATCCAATATAATATATATTTATATTTGATTCATTTAGTTAACACCGGTTTTAACTAAATTAATAATTGGGGAGAAACACCATTTAAACTATTTTATGAATAGCATAACTAATTTATTTAATAGCACTTTGAATTTATGTAATTTATGTTTTGATGTATCCATATATTTTTTATTGATGTATTTCTTCGTCTTTGTTTATTTAAAAAGCATTAAATAAAATGTTTCTAATAAATCATTGACTTAATTAAATTTTATGTTAGTTATTAGATCTTGAAAGAATATATATCTTAGATCTTTAATAAATTCAATTCTTTGTTGTATTATAATTAAATATGAATTATTCCTAAATAAAAACACGTTCATGAACATATTTATTTTCACCTTATATTCACATCTCAAAAATTCCCCTTTTTTTTCCAAGTGTTCTGTAAGCTGACAGTAATTCATATGCATCCATCCATCTCCAGCGTGTGAAATTTAAATCTCCAATGTAAATGTCGCCGCAGCATTTAAAGTTCAGTAGACCTTTGACCTGACCCCGAGACACCTCTGGCTTCAGCTTCAGCTCCTCGCCCTCGCTCCAATCCCCTTCAAGTGGAATCATTTACAGAAGCTCTGCCACTTTGTCACATCATTGGAGGTTGGATCATCAATCACCATGGCCATGGCAGCGCCAGATGAACTCATCCCATCCTGTCCACTTTCCGCCCATTTTTTTTATTTTTTTTATTCCCTCTCGATTTTTCTTTTGCACTGGCAATTGTCTGTAAAGAGAATTTGTATAATTGCCAATTGCCACGGATTTTGCTCGATTTTGCAGAGCCTAAAGCGACGTTGAACCAAATAACATTCAGCATACGCCGTGTGTGCCAAATTAATTGTAATACATTGCCGTCGCATTGCCAGCACTTATGTACGCCTCGTTGTATGTATATACCCCACATATTTCTACAGATATATACTATATATATATATATATATGTACAGATATGCATAGAAAGCGAGACTCGCATAACAATAAATCCAAACTGAACATTTTCGCCGCTTTGCGCTTTTGAGCATTGCGAGTTTTCCGGAAAATTCACTCTGCGGGTGTGCAAGTGGCCCTGCCATGGCATTGTTCAATGTTTTTTGGCCGCTGCATGCCAGAAATCGCAATAAGTGTCTGTATCTGCATTTTCCCCGCTCATCGAGGGCCGTAAAGTTATTTGATTTTCGATGCGATTGAGGAATTTCCGAATAATCCCCGAGTAATCAATAATGAACGCATAATGCAACTGAATCAGGGGTGGTATTTGGCTGCTTTAAGATCCTTAATTGGGATCTATGGAGTGGAGTGGAACTCGTGAGGGAATCATATTTTCGATGGAGAGAAGGAAGGCTTTAATTAACTCGGGTATTGAAATGGAATCGGGACTTAATATGAGATTATTACTTAAAACGCATTTCAGTTACAGGATCTTACTTAATAAATGTAAATAAAATATGGTGGCATTTATTAATTATTACATTAAAAATCGAAAAAATCTATTAAAACTAATATATATACGTACAGAAAATATAATACAAAAATGTATATATTAAACAAAATAAAAAAATCTTGATTTATATAGATCAGAATTAAAAACTTGTTTGAATTTATTAATAAATTGTTTTGAATATTGAGGAAATTCACAGGTTCATCATTTAAATCTTAGTTAACATTTCTAAATACAGAAATTGTAGTTTCCATAAATTATTGCATATTTTAAAATTTGATCTCTTTTTGCAACATGTTCCTCTACTCATAAAATGTATATTTCTGAAAGTAAATATTTTTTTTTTTACAAGAATACTAAGTAAAATATTTGACCTCAAAATATAGTTAGTGGAACTCCCCTTGCGACCCTCGTTGGTGGTACTCCAAACGGAACCCATTTCGTATACGTGATGGGCAAACACTTTTCCGCCTTTTCCCCGCTTTTCCGTGTGTGTGCGTCGTGGCCCTGTGCCCGTGCCGGGTGCCGGGTGCCTTATGGTAGGCTGCAGTGCAGCCACAGTTTTTATTAGGGCCCTCTCGCTGTTGTTTGGTGCCTTGTACGTTGCGACATGTTTTGCATGGCCGAAAAACAAAAAATACGAGGTGCAGGAAAAAAGTTCAAACACTGTTGCAAACAATTTGCAATAAAATTGAATGCACAGCCCAGGCAGCCGGGCAAAAAACAGTAGCAGTAGCAGTAGCAGTAGCAACGTGGCCAAAACTCAATCATGTGGCTAGGAGAGTGGAGCTACTAAGTGGCCCTCCCCTTGATCCCTGACCCCTGCAACCTGCCCCGCCCCCTTTTTGATACAACCTTTGTGTGGAGCTTTGAACCTTGGCGCCATTTCGCTGACCGACGCAGTCAGGCGCATAAATTTCCCTTCGTCTTTTGGCTTGAAGAAAAACTAGTCGATGGAAAAACTAGGAGCAGGGAAATACACTACCAAATAAATATTTCGAAATGAAATAATTTTATGGAAATGTTTTAAACTTATATGTTTTTAAATAAATAATTTGGAACAAACCGGAATTAAAAATTGGAACAAATTTTTTTTTTTAAATTTACTAAACTTTCCCAAATGCACCTTTTAAATCTAATTAAAAAATAGTTTGATTTTCTTGTCGTTTTCATGGCTGCTTTTGCTGAGTGTTGGATGCTGTAGTTCAAAAGACTCGCTTGGCAAAAGTTCAGATCAAACTTTCGCCATGTTCTTGCGCTTTTCGCTTCGTTTCGATGGCTCTTCCTTGGGCTCTCCCATCGCCCATCTCGGCATCTCCGCATCTCCGCATCTCGGCAGCAATGACCTACAATAGCATTTAAAATTTACGACTTGCAGGCGATTCTGCCTGGAGATGAATGAAGACAAACTGCAAAAATGGCCCAGAAGGTGATGGCTGTTCGGACAATGTCAGAGATGCCTGGCAATTATGCAAAAGGCAACAAAGAACTGAATCGAATGCAAATGAAACCTGCAAGTATAATAAAATTTATGTAAATATTTAACAATCAAATAATACGCGATAAAAGATGAATGGCCTCAGATACTTTCAGTTAATTTGTCATGGGGTTGTTGGCTCCCGAAAATTCAATCAATGACTCAACGTTGTTTTGTAGATCTCCAAAATAAATACAAATAAATTTCAGCATCCAATCGAGTATAAATTCTTTAAATATTTGTTTTTAAGAGCTTTTATTTATTGATTAATATTGTGTTATTTTCGAGGAATGTTTTTGAATGATATTTAAATAATTTCTTGGAATGGGGAATCAAATGTTAGGATAACTTTCAGTAAATGAGTACAAGCAAATTGTATATTTAAAAAATTATATGAATATTAGTAAAGAATAAACAATGCAATCGAGTATAAATATATTTGGCTAATATTTCATCATGGGCTGTCAATCTTCCTTATTGATTGGTAGTTTTTTCTGCTACTCGCCAAAAGTATCTTTGAACAAGCTAATTGATAGGGAAATAATAACCTTGGAAAATTCATGCTCGCTGGGGGAATAAATGGCTAGGTAAACAACACTGCTGTTGCTGCTGCTCCTTTCGAACCTCACAGCTCCTGTTGTCCTCTTTCCAGGCGTGGAAATTTGCGCCGCGTGTGTCAAGCTGTTTAATTGCACTTGTGTGCAATTACATTTAAGTAACTGAAAGTGGAGGAGGGCCAGGAGAGGCAGCAGGGCTTTTGGCTGACAATTAGGCACACGCGCGTGCACTGATGGGTTGGGATGCTCCGGTTGCCCGTTGTAATTAGGTTCTGCTGCAGCAACGGTGCGTATGCGTAATCTCGAAAAGTGTGCACCAACATTAAGCATACGCTCGCGCGTCAGACAACAAAAGGCTTCTGCGAAACTATATCAATCTGCTGATGTACATATATAAGTGTGTGTGCCCTATAAATATATATACGAGTATATCTCGGGCAGGAGGTCCCGCATCTAGTACACACACACATTTTTCCCCGCTGACTGCTCGAGTTTTTGGCGATTTGCAATTACTCTGATATTTTGGCAATGGCTTCGCTCTTTAGACGTCGCTGCGTCTGTGTCTGGTTGGGTTTTGTTTTTATTTCCCCTTCCCTCCTCCGGCAGTCAATGGTCCATAGTCTGAGCACGCTTGGCATCGTTTCAAGAGAACGAAATCGAATGCCTCTGTTCATTACTCATACGCAATGTGGACCATAGCGAGAAAGCGAAAGCAAGCGAAAATATAAAACTAGCCATTGGAATAACTAATAAGTGCAATCTTAAAGGGGGATCATCAGATCGTTTTTAAATAAATAACAACAAAATTAAATAACAAACCATTTGTTTAAAACCAATTGCGTAAGCACATTATCATCGAGATTTATTAATAATTATCCCCCGGCCTTCATAATATGCCCGAAAATTGCCAAATTGAGGGAGAATCTGTTTTGAATTAATAATTATTCGAAATAGGCGAACATAAATAAGCAGCAGCAGCCAGCAGCAGTGTTTGTAAGGACGGAAACTGCAAAAAGTTAATTATGCGCAAAGTGAAACCAAATGTTTTGGCTCAAACCGAATCCCCAGCGAATGTCGAAAGCAAATTGAATGTAAACTGAGAAAAATGAAATACGATGAGCACTTTCTGGCCAAGGAAGGGTCGGTTGGGGGTGGGGGCGTGCGAAGGGCAATCCATTTAATGGCCAACTGTCCATTTGCCACGCAGCGCGCACAGATCACAGAATAATGTATACAAAATAGAGAATACATAAATCCATAGCTAGATGCTGTCTGGCTGATATAAAATATATATCACCGAACATTTCAAGTGCTCTGACAAAGGCGCTAAAAGCAAATGGATAAGCAAAGGAACATCCAAACATCTGTACACAAAAATAAATTAATCAATTTCATGTAGACAACAAAAGCCAACAGAATATGTGTTTGTGCATTTTATTGCGAAACTTTGTTTCGGAGACAGCCAATGAACTTGACGTATTTCTTTTTTGTTTGTTAACTTAATGTTTTTAAAGTTCAGATGAGGTGGAATTCTTAAATCAAAATTTATGACAAGGGCCAGACAAAGCCCAGAAGTGACAAAGATATGAAGCGGAAGTAAATTAATAAAATAACAATATACAGAATGTATTTTTAATGGAAGTATTTAATAAGGGAAAGTATTCGGAATTCAAATTATTAAGTAAGGATAAAGAGAATTTGATATTTTATGATGCTTTGGTTTGTGAGAAATACTTATAAAAAATTTAAAATAATAATCAAATCCTTGCAAAATGTAAGAGAATATCGTTTTATTAAAGCTTGGAAGAATATATTAATATATTTTAATATTGGAAAAACTTTAATATTGTAAAAAAATTCTATATATTATTATATTCATACTGCTAGAATTTTATGAATATTTTTGGTTCCTGCTCATTTACAAAATCTGTGTTGCAAGCCAAACTTTAATATTGCCAAAAAAAAAATCCATATATTCTTGTATTCATACAGATAGAATTTTATGCATTTTTCTCTGTTCCTGTTCATTTAAAATAAATGTGTGTCCTTAGAAAATATTTAAAGGAGGATGCAGACTGCAGAGAATTCATTTTGGCACTCAGCATATGCGCCGTCGTGGTCAAGGCGAAGATTATTATTATTGAATATTTTATAATGCATTGGCCAGTCCACGAATTCACGTATAAACCCATTTACCAACACAGAAGCAAACACCCAGATGAAGGGGGGAAATGTGTGCGAGAAAAGTCGAGCTGGAAAAGTTTATGGGTGTTGAACAGTTTCAATTGGGCGCCCAACGCCAAAAAAATGTTTTTTCGAGTGCTAGAGCCATATTCGAGCACTTCACCCATCGAAGGGCGGGGGGCAAGGTTGGCCAGTCGGCAGGGGTGGGGGCGTGGCACTTGAGAAACGGCGCGCGAATTTGTTGCCAACTTTCTGGGCATCGTCGGAACGTTGGCCACGTTAGCTACGAGTGCCCCTGGCTCACTAATTCAACGCCGCCGTTTGTCGCGTTCAACATTTTACATATTCCCCGATTCCTTGCCCATTTGGTCGATTTATTATTATTTTTTTTTTAAATGTGTCTAGGTGCGGAAAGATGGCTCGAAATCAGGTCTGCTTTGGTGGTAGATAAATAAGAAAATATGACCACATAACTATACATAGTAGCGAGACTATTAGCTATATTAAAAAGAGGGAAATTTTTTAAGCCTTGAAAGAATTAACTTATTTTTAAATTTTTTTGTATCATAAAAATATAATTTAAAGTTCTATAAAAATGTTTAATCAAAATATATGGATTTGTGTTCAGTTTGGAGGTTTT
>JAJJHY010003831.1:10723165-10835845 GCA_021224005.1 Drosophila setifemur | reverse complement strand
CGTCGCTGCCCTCGCGTTTTATTGTTTTCCCGTTTTCCACGCTCATCGCGACGCCCACAAGCGTGTTCACCTTCTTTTTTATGAATGAATGCGAATTTCTAGCCAAAGCTAAAGGCAACAACAACAGCAACAGCAGACATTCCCAGATGCGTGAAATGTGCAAATGGAAATCACTTAAAGGCAGCACAAGAACTTGTGAGATGGAAAAAAGGAAACATCAACACGTCAAAGAGCCCACGCAACTCGACATGCCCCCATCCTTCCGCCCTATCGCCCTTCTGCGTCCTTCTGCCCTTTTTCATATCCCACATTCATCACATTTGCTGCTAACAAGCTAACGGAAAAGCTAGAATTGGTAACTAGAGATGCGTCCGAAACAACTTTTACCATCAATTGTTGGCTTAAACGAATCCGTATGAAAGGGAGTTGGCAAAAGTTGTAAATTAATGGCAGGACTCCAATTAGGAAATTTTCAAACTATAACTGCAAATCTGGTGTAATTTAGTTTTGTGTTTATTTCGATTTAAAACAAATATATTTTTGCAGCAGTTTTCTCGCATAAATTAAAAGCATTGAAGTTATTCGGTGCTCAAACTAATTAAACAATTTATTAAAAACCTAATTTAAACAAAAACTTTGCTAGTTTTCAAATATTCTGTATAATGAAATAGAGTAAGCATAAAAGTTAGTCAAACATAAACTTAATTAAAAATTCCAAAGGAGTCTCCATACCTATAAAAATAAAGAACCAATCTTGCATACCATAAAATATTTTCACACACAAAAAAAACTTTATTCTTGCACCTACATCAAATTTTTAAAATCTTGCCTGCTTTCCCACTTTTTCCTTTAATATTAAAGCAACCCAATCAATTAGTGACTGAGTGAAAAAAGGAAATCCATTGAGGTCCCATTTGGAGTCCCTTTGCTATTTCCCAAAATAATTTCGCCATTCCCGCTCATTACGATGCTCGGTAATCATTCGCTTTTCGTAAATATTTAAAATACTTTCACCGAGACCTCTCTGAGAGGGATTCCTCTTTGTCTGGTGAAAGGTAAACAAAATTCTGGGTCCAACCGCGATTGCGGCTTAAATAGTTTTCCGGGCTTTAACCACTTGAAGTGAACCGGAGGACCGGAGCATTCCGGAGCGAACCGCAACCCCGGCGTTTGATGCTTATGTTGTGTTGTGTTGTGCCGTCTCCAATCCATTTGTGATGGCCTTAACGTCGTCGTCTTTAGGCCAAAGAGAGAGAGCATTGTCTTAATTTCCAGTGATAAGCCGAAAGGGTGTCGCCCTCCCCCCCCCTCTAACCAAATCAGGGCCAACATGTTCGGGCCGATTCGTCATAAGAGGCAACATGTTCGAAGCGTCGTGAGGCAAGTTCGCTCTTTCAGATTTTTCAGCTCCGACAGTCGTTGCTCATACGCAGCGTTGGCCGGGTCGGAAAACCTCAACGATTTCCACATTCATATTACTCCCGATTTGTTGTTGCTTTCGACGCGGAAAATATTGTGCGTGATTTGAAAAACCATCCAAAAAAAAAGAAGAAAAATCAAAGAAGTGCCTAGCATTTTGTGAATGAAATGTTGTTACACAAAATGATTAAGTGTGTGTTAAATGCTGACTATTAAATACATTCATCAACAGTGAAATAAAAAACAAAACTAAACATATCCCCTCCGAAGAGATCTCAAAATATTTTGGAGTTTCCATCGACAAGATTTATTTGGCCCGCCAACAAGATCTTTGACTGGTAAATGGCTTTCATTTTTTTTTTTTTTGAAAATCTCATTTGTATACATTTCGTAAGGCTGTTGTAAAAGTGTATTTTCTCTGTTCATTAAGCTGTCGAGAATTTATTTTGATTTGTTTGTGAAAGGTTTCGATACCCGGAAAGCCCCCGAAAATCACTCTTCCTTGCCAACCAATGAACGAACAAAGCTCTCTCATAAAGTATGGAATTTGATTTTTGAATATTTCCAATGATAAGTTTGAACCTATCATGAAGGCCTAAAAAGGCCCTGCTGATACCAATATCAGGCCAAACATAATATAACTTATCTAACTACCGTTGACTTTTAACTAAGCTAAACAGAAGGTCAACGTTTTCGTTGTAGTTTCTACTAACAATAATATTTTTTTTCTGCATAAAACCGACGAAAACTGCCGGAAACGAAGGCTTTGCCAGTTGGGGCAGTGGAAAACTATTCCCGAAAAGGTCAACCCAGACTTTCAAACTCGTGGCTAATGTTAATTCTGGCCAAGGGTTGCATCCAAAAGTTGGTTACGTCAAAGTTTTGCCAAGAGATATTTTCGGGGGCAATTGAACACTGAACCAGATGAAAACAATTTTGGCGAATTTACTTGCTATAAACCGGATTATTGTCTTTAGTTAGTTTCACGCTTTTCAGTAAATTCCCAGAATTTGTATTTTAAATAGCAACTAGCAGTTCCATTATGGTGTCATTAACATATTACCCTAAAACTAATTGTAAAAGTTATTTAAGAATTTAGTGGCCTCCGATTCGTTGCCAACTATCGGCTAGAATTCTGTGCACACATCTCGACCGGGCTAAGAGTTTAATTGAGCTTAGATCAATGCCAAATGCAATTCCCAAAACGCTCTGTCAATCCCCAATTCTTTTTGTCAATCGCTTTCAATTACATTTCATTTACGCCCAGTGATTTGCCGGCATTTCCCATTTGGTCAAGTCTCTCTCTCTCTCCTAGTCTTTGTAATTTATTTCCAGTTGGACTCTTTTCTGCGGTTAGCCTCATCATCCTTTCCTTCGGTGCCTGTCCTGGTCAGGAACTGTTTGTTTATTTACTCCTGACGCGCTTCACTTTGGGGTTTTTACTGCCCGCCGTAGTTTCCCCGTTTTATGGCCTAATTAAAGCCAAATGTCGCATTAAATTTTGCTCTGTCGTAAAAAAAGCGAAAAACCAACTGAAGACGCGACATCATTTTCTATTTATTTATTTAGTTTAAAGTTCGGACAGAGCATAAAAATGATGAGGCGAGCACTTGAGAGGGGAGATTTATGGCCCCCGATTTATTGACGAGCCGAAGATGATGGAGACCTCTTTCAAATGAGCCTTGATTGAGGGGCGAATTGCCTGGGGATAAGTGGGCCGTGTATTACGTACCATCCCAGGGCCCCGAACAATTGGCCATTGCACGTAGCCCACTGCCTTGTCCTTGTATCTGGGCTCTTGGCTCTTGGCTCTTCCTGCATTTGCCTCCTCTCGGTTGGGCCACCCCCCTCCATCCGATTTCCATCTGCAAATGGCACTAATGTCACGCTGATGAGTATTAATTGAGTACAGCTTACCCACACATGCTCAGGCACACGGATATCCATGGCTTTGGGGCAATAAATCTAACACACACCACCCCACACACCACACACCCCACCCCACACCACAACCTACAACGCCCTGCTTCGGTCACATGTCGAAAATTTTCGCTTGTCTTGGTACACTGAACGAAATAATAAGTTAACTTAAGAGCTCAAGAATTAATTAATAAAATGGTTACGGAAAGATGGAAATAGTTGAATAAATAAAAGAGTCCTGCTAAATAAAACCAAACAAACATATATAATAACTGATTTCTATATAAATATCTGGCTTTGAAATTAGGCCCACCAAATTCCAATTTCATATAATTCCCATTTTAAGCCCTTCTGAATATGAAACTAATTAAAGGCACCAAAAATGTACAAATTATAAAAGCCAAAACAATAATTTGCACTTGCATTTTATATATAATTAAAATGTGTAACATAATCAGTTACAAACACATTTTCATGGTCCAATTTATTTTATTATATTTGGTAATCATGAAAAGGCCTAATCTATTTATATATATTATGCAAGTGAGAAATTATGAATGCTGATTTCATGCCAACTAAGCACATTTTGCATTTTAGTAACTTAAATAGATTATATATATATATGTATTTTTCTCGCAGCTGTGGCGATAAAATCAATTACAATCTCAGCAATTTGATAATATTTTGATAAATCTCTCTCTCTCTCTTTCGGATTTAACTGGCATATTTTGGCCAAGTTACCAGCAGTTTTATCATTGCCTTGGCAACGAATTTCAACTGCCACACATATGTGTGTTTTGTAGGGGAACAGGATTTGTTCATTGCCTTCCTCGAAACTTTATCCCTTTTGGAGCTTCCGTAATTAATTCAGTTTGCATATCTGATTTACGTAGAATTTCCACTCAGATGCGAGAGCTCTTGATTAAGTTTTGCATTTCCCTTGAATTTTCTTTCCGTACACAAATTTTCTTGACGTGCGGCTTCATGTTTTCGTGACTTGTGCTGACCATGTTCGTTCGCCTTTGGACTGATGGTGGTGTGAGTTGCCTTCGGTGCATGTGAGTTAACCATTGTCCTGCCTGGGTCCTGGGTCCTTTACAATTCATACCCCCCCCCCATCTCCTCACCCCCCTCACATGTGATGCTTTGCATTTCCTTCCAACTACGAACAACAACAACAGCAACCCCCAACCCCTGACGGGGCAAACAATTAGTGCAGGTTGTGTTGTTGTTGTTGTTGTTGTTTCGCAACTGTGTTTAAACAGTTGGCGTCAAAATTATAATTAAAACGTGCATCAACGTCGTACAGTACAGGGGCACAGTAGCGCAGCATGTCACAATTTTTGTTATTGTATGCCTGGCCTGGCCGTAACAAAATTCTGTGATTTATCGGCCCAGTTGGCCAACATCTCCCCGCCCCTTCCCTCCCCGTTCTAGCGCGCCCTTGAGGCTTAATTGAATTTTTATTGCCAAGTTTGCATAATGTGAGCCTGTCTGCCTCTCGTTCTGCGGGAATCTATGCCCCGCTTCAATGCGGCGTATACGTAATCCACGAGCATTACGCATTCGCAGCGTCAGCCCGACAATTTCGCTTAAATGCAGTGACCCATTAAGCTGCGATAAGCAACTATAACACCAGGAGCAGCTGCAGCACCGAACAAAACAAAAAAACCCAGGACATGCAATAATCAACTAAAGAACTAACTAACCATTTTCGCTGCAGTTGGCCGTGATTTTGTGATAAGCTCGCTACCACATTTTACCAAAGTTGGCAGGAAAATGGCGAGGTACAACCACAACGGTGGGTCACCAATGGTGGGGTGGGGTGTGGGGAGGTGGGTAATTTATCTGATACACAGATTTCACACGCTTTTCGCATTCATATTTGGCAAAAGGGTTTGCTGGCAGTCGGATTTTCCCAAAAGCCAACCGAGTAGAACAATTAAGTTGGTTAGTTTTTATTCAATTAAAATGGATTTGAATTTGCAAAACTTTGTGGAATAAAAATTTATTATGGGAAATTAAAATTGTTAAAGGTTATTTTTTACATTGTTTACAGGGAGAAATAAATTTTTTTTATATCTTTAATCAAAATTCTTTGGATTAAATTTAATGAAGAATCATGGCTATTTTTTACATTGCTTACAAAGTGCTTTTTAATTCTTCCTTCAATATTTGTTCGATTCAAATTAGTTTTGAATCTGTTTCTAAACATTGATTTTGTTCAAATTTATCACTCAAACTTTTATATTAAAAATTAAGCAAATATGTCTTAAAGCATCTTACGGATGCATTTCTAGAGCTCGATTGGGATGCAAGGGCATGAGTCCTTCAATTTATGCATGATTCCCAACGATTCTCGATGGCAAAGCTGCGTTTGTCTAGAGCTACTTGGATATGCTTGTGTTTGCACAATCTCGAGAGTGCCAACAGCACATATCGGGGCCATAATCTCAGACTAAATAAATTTCCAAGTCTCCGGAGAGTGGGATGAAAGTTTTTGCTGGGAATTTGGAATTTAGTTTATGAAAAAATCGGGCCAAGTTGAGAGAGAGAGAGCCTTTGTTGTGGCTCTGGTTCTGGTCCTGGTCCTGCGAAGGACTGTCAGTCAGTCTGTCTGTCTCTGTCCACTCTGTCCGTCAGTTAGTCAATCCATCAGTAGTCAGTTTAGTTCACTTTGGCTGCCCCTTCGGGGCACTAGGCGAAAACAAAAAAATTGCATGCGTCAAGCTGATTTTTCATTCATTGCAGCTTAGAGCCGGCATTGTTTTTGCAATGACGCTTTCCTGCTGACTTCTCCTCTTGACTTGTGACATGGACACGCGAACGGTGGATGGGCCGATGGGCCGATGGATTCAGTGGGCAGAATGGTTTCAGGGTTCAGGGTTCATGGTTGGGAGATCACAGGGACACCCGACACTCGAGTGTCAGAGTTCATTAGCGAGTATCTGCATGTAAAAGTGCATTTTTATATATTCCATTTAATTTCATTTGGCCCCCGCTCCTGACAAAACAAAAACGAGAAACGAGGGAAAATATATAAATTGAATTTCCCCCCAACAATGGGCAATTGTGCCACGAATGGGGATCGGGCAGAGGCAAAACCTCAATGGACTAAGAGTTCTGCATTGTGATTTGATTTATGAAAGAGTACCTACCCAGGCAGATCACTTGTTCTTGTTTTTTTTTTATTATTTTTTTTTTTTGCAGTAATATATTTTTCCAATTGAGAGATTTATGGTTATATGGCCAATATAGGATTTTTGTCTGCTGGAATATGTAATGGCTGAAAGGATGGATGGTTGTTTGAACTATTACAAATGCGAATGAGGATTGCTTTTGGCTATGATTGATAACAAATTGCAGGAAAATATTTATCCAATTGTTCAATGCAATGGATTTAAGTGAACTTTTAAACTGCACATTAAATAACAAATAATATGGTAATTAAATAAAAATTCTGGTTATAGCGGATTATGGTTTAATTTAAATTAATTTAATTGTTTCGCTTTGTATCATATTTGAATAGTTACTTTGTAATTTTTTAAAGAATTAAAGTGCTTTGAGCTTATAATCCTTTGTTTTTGCTGTCAAAATGCCGTTGGTAATAACAATTTTTTTTTTTAATTTTCGTTTTAACAACGTTAGAGAACGCGGATTTCTCTTTTATTTCCTGTGTTAACCGCATTTTTTAAATGTCGCTATGGAAAAACTTTGTTTGCAAAAACCATTAAACGTTTTATTTATAACACCCTAAATAATAACTTAAAGTGATTTAAGGAAATTTATTGACTATAAGATATACAAAAACGTTTGAGTCCAAAAAGTTTCTTTCTTTTTTATTTAATTTTAAGTGCTATGGGAAAAATAATTGTTTACGAAAAAAAAATTTTTTTTTTTATATCACCGTCAATAATGACTTTAAATGATTTAAGTTAATTTATTGAATATAAAGTTGAAGTCCGAATTCGAAGGATTCTTTTTTCTCTTTCATTTTATGTGTCAACTGCATTTGTTTTAAATTTCTCTATGTAACAAATGAAAAACATTAAATTGTTTTAGTTATAATACCCTAAATAAAAACTTTAAGTAACAAATTATACAACAAATTTCTAGCCCAAGTAGGTTCATTTTCTCTTGTCATTTTTTAAATTTCGATATGTAAAAAATAATTGTTTATGAAAAACAATAAAATGTTTTATTTATTATATCCTAAATAATAACTTTAAAAAATATTAGTAAATTTATTGAGTATAAAAAACACAAAAAAGTTCGAGTCCAATTATATTCCTTTTCTCTTCTTTTATTTGATGTCATTTTAAATTCGCTATGGAAAAAATATTTACTTATGAAAAACCATAAAACTTACACCCTCAATAAATGACTATATTTATTGAATATAAAACATACCCAAAAAAACTTAAAATCCAAGAAGCTAGCATATCAATTGGAATTATCATGTCAAAACCAATCGATTTCCCTCACATTATCGTGGACAGCTGAAGTGATTTTCTATAAATAAACCAATTGTCTAATAAATATGTTATTTACTGCCACATTGAAATGTCAGCGTTAGATTCCCAAAAAAAAAAAAATGTGAGATTGTGCCCCAAGACCAAGTTAACTGCCATTCAAAATTACGATAAGCCCTCATGGCAGTCAATCACTTCAATCATTTGTCAATAGCAAACATATTCCCCAGTTAAAGTAACTGTTTATGCCACTCCGCTGGTCAATTGGGGATCTGCTAGCGACCTTTCGAGTGAAGTGCAGTGGAGTGGAGTGGATGGAGCAAGTCAACATTGACCCACTCCTACGAAATCTGCTACCCCCGGTTGGACCCGAAACTGGTTGGGATTGGGGTTGGGATTGGGGTTATGCCATGCGTGCAGGCAGCGGAGCGTGCGTGCCTTTCCAGCTGAGTGATGAAAGCATTTAGGCAGACTCCCCCCCTGCAACAGGGGTTCCTGCCTCGAAATTCGTCCACAGCTTCATTCGACAAAAGAGCCACTTATGTGGCACGCAGAGGAAGCTCCGGTATCGACATTGGCATCCTTTGGCCTCCGCCACTCCAACAAAAGTGGAACTTAAAAGGAGACTAAAGTGGGTCATATCGAATGGAGGATACCATGCTAAAACTAATCAAATATTATGAGTGATGTATAAAACTTTTGAAAATTTAAAAAATATTTAAATATTTATATTAAGTCTTAAAGTATGCATAACATTTGAAAAACAAAATATAATTTAAAAATTTACAAAAATTATTTTGCTATAGGAAGTGTTCCCTTTAAAACTTTAAAATATATTTTACTCTACAACATATATTAATAATATATTGAGCCTATCGAGACTTTAATAATTCTAAAGTTTAAATATTTTAGTTAGGATTTGGCCAGTTTTTATGCTAAAAAGAAAATAGATTGGAAACTATTTCAGAAAACAATGTCTTTCAATATCGTTGAAACTCTAAAAAAATACCAATATTTTAATATGCCTTCTAGAATATGGATTTCAAATTAAAAAAATATATATTATTAATATGTACAAAAATAGTTTTGCTATATAAAAATGTCTCCCTAATACTTGAAATTTCACACCACAACATAAATTGAAGTTTAATAATTAAGTTAGCATTTCGAAAGATTCCATAAAAAAGAAAATAAATTGCAAAATATTTTAGAAAACAAAATCTTTTAATATCCTTAAAGCTTCTTAAAAAAATGCTTTCCTAAGCCCGACTATAAGCTTAGGTCAGTACAAAAACCGAGTCATTAGATTAATTACACAGAAACCTTTCTCCGCTTTTAGCAGTAACCAATTAGTATATTTTCCGCTGAACCATTAGGATGAAAGCAACGTATTCAGCGAGGACCGAACATACTCGCATCCCAGTGAATTATCTGCATGTTGGTACACGGAAACTTTGGCCAGAATCCCAGTGCCAGGACAGCATTGACACACGTCACAATTCCGCTCGCCCGTCCTGCCTACGATCCTAGAATCCTTGCTGCCTGACGGCGTGCGATGCACCTGAGGCAACTTACCTGACAGCTCACCCATCTCCTCCCCTCCACCCATCCATCCATCCATCCACCCATCCTAGCCGTAATGCCTCCAAACCCCTCCCAGCTGACTATTTATAGAGCTGGCAGTGAGTCCATGTAGCATATTACCATGTGGCACATCCCATTCCCCTTTTCGTCCTTACAACATTGTTGGCGGTCTAGCTCTTTTCCTTTGAATTATACAAATAAATTTGGAATTTGTTTGTTGAAATTAATTAATTAATTTTTTACAATTTGTTTGCAATATTCATCTTATAGAAGATGTATATTTTACAACAGTTCTGTTCCTAATTTATTTGTATTTAATAGTAATCTAAATAAATGTTAACATTTTAATTTTGAAATATGTGGGAAATGATTTAGAGAGCAAATTATATGACAAATGATTATAAATTTCTTAATTGATTAAGAATTTTGTAGTATATTAAATCTATGTATTCTACCCATAATATTTATTTATATATAATTATTATAAAAGCATACATTTTTTTTTAAAATTTTCTTTGCATAAAAAAGCGATACTCAACTATAAACCAAATAGATGACATATTTTCCCAAAAGCGATACTCAACTATAAACCAAATAGATGACATATTTTCCCATTTTTCTTTTATTTTTTTAAGGCATTAAAAAATAATTACGAAACAGGAAAAAACATAACTTAATTTATTGAAGAACAATTTTTGTTAAATAAAAATAAAACAATATTTGTTCAATAGAAAAAACTATTAAAAACATCCTTTAAACATCATACCCAAGAATAACCATCTTAAACTTTATTCTTCGAAACTGTTTTTCTGGAGCTGTTTTTCCAGGCTTAAATTAGTTGACAATTTGGCATTTTCCTTAGACCGCTTTCCACGAAAAACCCGCTTAGTTCCCCTACCAAAATGGCCAGGCAACACTGACTTTCACCATCCCCCACTTGATAAGAGGAGCTCCAGACATTTGACTGAGTTGCCAGTTGAAGCGAGAGTTGTCTCCATGACAATATGCCATACAACCCAGATGTGTGCAGATACAGATACAGATACACAGATACAGATACAGTCAAACACTATAACTAGACGTATGTTTGTGGGTAGGTTTCAGTGGATGTGTGAGTGTGTGTGTGTGTGTGTGTTTATGGCGCAAACTATTTGCCTGTTTGTTTATTGATGTGTCTATTTATTTTTGTTTGTGAATGAAATACACGAAGAACAAGTTGACTGGGAGATGGAAATGCGGGCCAAATTCAATTTTCCACAGTTTTGGGTTTTACTAAATATGATTTGCAGAAATTCGCCATTGAATAGTCCTGCCTAATTTCCAGGCTCTCTCTGTGTGTGTCCTTTTTTTTTAGGGGGGAGGAAGGACACCCAAAAGTGGATTAGCCAGCCTCTTTGTTTTCATTTCTGTGATTTTTCTTTTTGGAATTTGTTATGTTAATGTCAGCTGCTAACGATGTGCTATGTCCTTGGTCCTTATCAAGGTTGTCCTTTTTTGAGGGGCATGTTATCAAGGCGTTGGCCTGTTATTTTTAAATTATGGCGTCTGCCAAAAACGCTTCTCTCGTCGACTCCCGATGATTAAGAGCCCGACAATGATGATGCTGGGAAATATTTCATTTATGCACGGCCCTAGGAGAGAGGGAGGGGAACAAGGGAAACAAGGACCTCCATATTGACCCCCCACTGAGGTCAATTTCTTGAGCAGATAATATAATTCCCTGCCCTCCTGCTCTCCTGCCCCCCTGCCTTCCTGGCCCTCCTGGTTTGATGTTTTTATTTCCCGGGAAAAGTCAAACACCCCAGGGTATACCACCTCCCAGCCCCATTGGGAAAACTTGGCGACTTACAGTTATTCCAACAGAATGCTTTACATATTTGCGCTTTTTGCATTCACCATCCTCCATCCTCTCGCTGTGCACACAGGGAAAACTGTGTCGTCATAGGAAAATCGAGCGGGTTGTGGGCGGAGTTAGCATACGGTCTTGGCATAGTATAATATGTAAATTTTTCAGCGCTACGTGGCTTAAATTGTTATCACAATTTCCGAATAACTCGTAAAGTGCCAAAAAGCCAAAGGAATGAAGAATGTAGGATATATGGTACATATATATGTCATGGAATATGTGTCAATAAATGGAGGATTCTTTGAGGATTCTCAAGATTGTTTGCAGATCGTTTGTGGGATAAATTGCATATATATGCGAGGGTAGAAGTATTCGGATATTTATGAAAAATAAACACAATTCTTTGACTTTAAGCATTAATTTACATTAGGAATTTTCTTTGACACTTTTTTTAGCCCACTAAAAAGTGCTCTCAAAAAACTGTCCCAACTCAATTACCGCCTTCAAACCAAGTTAAACTATTAAAGTAACTTTTTTGTATGGTTTAGAGATGCTCTTTCCAATGATTCACAATCAAATTCGAGCATTACCGTTGGCCTGGCAAATCCAATCAATAAACCACTAAAGCCAGGAACCCCCTAAAAATAGTTTCACTACCCAGCATTGGCCACATTCTGGCAACTCATCCGATGTGGTTAGCCCGTCATTATTGTTCAGCGTATCGCATTATTTGTGCAGCGCACTGCAGCAGATCGGGGAATTCCCCTTGAACTTTATGTGAATGTCATGAGTTGTCAGTTCGCTCACCTCAATTCCCCGATTCCCAGTGCCCAATGCCCCCATCCTCTCCGCCCTTTTACTAGTCCAACAACAAACACCTCCCGGACTCACCTCCCCAGTGTCAAATATTATTTTAGCCAAGCCCCGCAGTACTAAAAAAAACACAGGGAAAAACATCACTTAATGGAGTAAACATTGGCATTTTATTTTGTTTTGATATTTAAATTGGTTTAATATTCAATTCATTTTTAAATTGTGGTCAGTATGATTTTAAAGAATTACATTACACAATAATTATGAAAGCATATTATTGTTTAATTTAATGTACGTAAAAAAAGGGATATTCCCAGATTAAAAACTGAATCATTTTCCCATTTCCTTTTATTTTGTTAAAGCGCTACAAAATATTTTATCCAATCTCCGCAGTAGTAAAAACACAGGAAAACACAGGAGTTCACATTGGCATTTTAATTTGTTTTGATATTGTAATTGCTTTTATATTACTTTAAGATATGTTTCACACTATTTAAAAGAATCTCTAAAAAAAAATATTTTTTAATAAACATTCCATATTAAATCCAAAAGAATATTGTTTAATTTAATATTCGTGTGAAAGCGATTTTAGCATTTCCCATTATACTTTTATTTTGTTAATTCGTTAAAAAACATTCAAACCAAGAGTCCATATTGAGATTATATTTCGCTACATTAATTTAATTTTTAAAATTGTATCAAAACAATTCTAAAAACATCTTATAATATATATTCCATAACAACTGTAAAAACATATAATTTGCTCTTAATTAAATAATCATAAGAAATTGATATTCAATTAAAATGCATGACACATTTTCAAATTTTTATTTAATTTCGTAATATATATATTATATTATTTTCTTCTGTGCACCCCCCCATTATGTGGAAGGGGGTGTAAGTGGGTGAATGAGTGACAGGCAATAAAAATGGAAGGAGACACTTGCCCCGGCCACTTCCGGCCAAGCCGGAAATGTTTCTGGACAGTCGATGGTGGTGGTGGTGGCAGAGCGGAAAAAGTCGAAGGCCGTAGCCGTGCGCTATGCAAATAATTTAATTAATATTTTATTTCGGACACCCTCGGCTGGCGGAAGAAAATTGGATTTTTATTTACATTTTCGCACTTACTTGAACTCGCCCGAGGATTCCGATTCCGATTCCTCATTGGAGGGAGGGCGGAGTAGGAACGGGCAGGGAAATGCGAATGCGAATGCGATTGCCAATTCGGGCATTGAATGGAAGATGAAATGCACAATAAAAACAGATGCGAGCGTAAATTAAATCTCACCATTCGGGCAGATGCGTTGGCATTGGCCTGCAGTCAAAACAGAGAAAAGATACAACAAAAAAACTTCTGCCGAAATCAACTTACGCCTGTAAACAGTAAACAAATCGGAGGGATATATATACATATACAAATCAGTATATATATAGGTAGATAGCCCAGGCAGTTAGTTGCTCATAAATCGATGGGGATTATGTGCGCTAATAAAAGTTTAAGACGCTCGCTAGCAAAATATACATGAACGAGGAAGCGTTTGAAAGTTTTTGACGATTACGCATACGCCGTGTGAACCGAAGGTAATTACTCGCTACAGCCCAGAATGACGATGATTAATGGCTGTGCTAAACCGAGTGGAAAGCTGTTCATTATGGATAATTTTTTACTAATTGAGTCAAGGGTGGGGAGGTATTTAACCTGCAAAGGAGGATTGACATTTATTTAGAAAAAATGTTGGGGGGAAAATGTGAATACACAAGAATGCTTAATGCAAAGAAGGGTAGCTCTTAAGGTATAAATATTTATCATTATTTTGAACATTTGGAAACATTAATTTTTATTCAATATAATTCTTAGAGACTTTGTAATATATTACATTATTTTACAAAACATTACAAAGGTAATCTAAGCTCCCTTTTCCCCTTTCTTTAATTTCCAACGACCTTAGCATATATATATAACTTGGCAAATGTGAATGTATTTTAATTTAATATAGTCAATTATATACTGAATAACATTATCACTATTTTAGAAACATTACAAAGGTATTCAAAGCTCCCTTTTACTCTTTCTTTTATTCCAACCTTAACATTTATTTATTTATTTACCTCGACACATTTCAATATATACTACTTTTAATTAAGCAAACAATTTTTCTTTATTCTACCCGACATTTCCAACATCTGTCACCGACTAACAGCTCTGCAAGATATCATTCCTATTCAGTTTATAATTAAATTTGGCAGCATTATCTCTGCGGCGTAGACGGGTATAACTCTTTTTTTCACAGTTTGCTTTTTATCGTGCGGCTGTTTAAGTCTACAGCCAGAAGTCATGTGTCTGTTGACACTTCTGGCCCCAAGGTCAGAGCCGAAAAAAATAATCATCAAAAACCCGGTATAATAAAGAAAGAAAAGCTGAGCAAATTTCTGTGACAGTAGATTGCAATAAATAATAAATTATGAGAGTTAATGGGGGAGCAATGAGCGAGGGTGGGGGAGACGTTGGGCATTCATCACATGGATGTGAGGATATATGTCCTATAAAGTCTCGCGTGATCCCCATCGTTTTCTGAAGGGGACAAAAGGATGGGGAAGGGGGAAGAAGAAGGGGAGAGGAACGAAGAGGCGCCTCGCAACTTTCTGGCACATTGCGTTGCCAACACGCAGCACGTCAGTAATTCTGCTTACTTCTCACTTTTTCAGTTCAGTTTGCCAACGAGCTTTTCCCACGCCCCCCTTCCCCCCCTGGTTTTTCCGGTGAAAAACCTTTTCTTCTCTCTCTCTTTGTTCTGGCAACTTTTTACGCGCATCGCACGCCACAGAGCAAAGAAAGTTGCCCAAGTGATTGAATTGAATTGGATTGGATAAATTTGCCAAGGCAAAAAAAAAACTTTAAATTCATTGGGGGACACCCACTTCTCGATATTGTACTTGCAAATGAACTCCAGTTGGTTGCCTCCTCTGCTCCACTCTCCCCAACTGATGTCCCTTCAGGTGTAGCTAATCATTGGCCGAGTGATGTCTCAGGTTTTTCCAGGGGGCTGAGCTGGATTTTCCAGGGCATTATGCAAACATTGTCGGTTTTTATTGTCAGACTTTAAAGTTTTGCGCTGGAAACTTTTCCCTTAGGCAAAAGTCGGGGGATTTAAGGCAAAACACGCTTCCCGCCGGATGCTGCTCAATATTCATGTTTCGGAAAATGCAAATAAACATTCTTTAAGCCCTCAAAAAGTTTTATTGG
This sequence comes from Drosophila setifemur, assembly GCA_021224005.1. Taxonomy (NCBI): domain Eukaryota; kingdom Metazoa; phylum Arthropoda; class Insecta; order Diptera; family Drosophilidae; genus Drosophila; species Drosophila setifemur. The sequence goes on along the minus strand of JAJJHY010003831.1, from coordinate 10,820,547 downwards.
GCAGTGGCGGTGGTGGAGTTATTATTAGAAGTAGTCCGACTTGATGGCCAACTTCTGCAAAGTCGTTAATGTTTGATAGAGGAGGGCTAAGCAATGGTAATTTAAATTGTAATTTCATTTTGAATCCCTGTTTGATTAGTTTGTTGTTGATTAAGTTTGAATTTGATTGTAAGCATGCTAGGAATGTCACACCAAAAATTAATTCCCAGTGCATTTAAATCCGATAAATGCTCTGGACTTACCTAGGAATCAAGTTAATTTCATCTGTGAACTGCACTAAAATTTATAAATTATTTATATTAAATAGTGGTTGAACTGCCTTTGGCCCGCTCCGAATCAAGTTGTCAAACTGTCAATGTGTGGGCGACAATTATAGAGATATTTGCGGTGACAACATGGCGTATTATTAATGTGGCTTTGCATCGATTGTTGGGCAGCTGGAATTATTGTCAAAACAAATATTGATTAAGGCAATTTAAGGCTATCAAGCAGGAATTAAAAACCGTGTGCAGACTGTGTTTATTTATCCAAAACAAATTGTTTGTCTAGCATCCTTTACATATATATTCTGAAATCTCTGGAACACAGAAATTCCATTGAATTGTAATTACTCAGGAATTGTGGAGCCCGAGCAGACGGGGTCCAGAAAATTCGGAGCAGGTGTTGTGGTCAGGTGGTAACCACCCACATTCCCAGGGAAAACAAAGCCTTTTATCAGAACTGAACGCCCTCTGTTATCATCGATGGGCGACTCCATATGCTGGGTGGGAGTGGGGGAAATGGAAAATGGGAAATGGGCAATGCGTTGGCATTTCTGCTGGAAAACCTCCCACGTGTTTTTTTTTTCAGTTGTTTTTCTTTTTTGTTTTTACTTGAAGTGTGTGTGTGTGTGTTGGTGCTTTCACGTCAGCACAATTAACATTTTTTATGAGCTGTAAAATTTTCTTAAATTTGATGAATTTATACGTCCAGCGGGAATATTCAAAATATACAGACTCAGAAAATGTGCAACAATCAAAACAATAAAGGCCAAGGTAGCAGATACGTAAATATACCCGATAATGTCCGTATTTTCGCTTGTTTAGTTTCAAGACTGCAGGCAATAGTCGGAAGTTAACCAAAACATTTCGTAGATTATGTATCTAAACTGATTTTAGGTAATTTAAATTATAGCACAGAAATTTACTTGTAGTTGTGGAATTTAATTTGTGTTGCTAAACTCTATTAAAAAAAGAATATTACATAGTTAATTAAGTATTCCAAAAATTATGAGTAGACTAAATTTATTAAATACAAAATTGAAAGGCACTTAAATATACAATGCAAAAATTATATTAATCAAGTTTTCTCTATTATAAGAGGTACACCCAAGTCGACCCCCCAAATATTCTCCAAAAATGTGTTTCGCGTAAAATATGTACCTACAGATGTTTAGATATATGCACAGACTTCTTGCCGGCAAAAGTGTTGCCAAAGATTGTTCATAATATTCTGTTGGATTTTTCTGCTCGGTATAATTTGTTTTATTTTTATGGTGGGATAATTTGCATTTTTAATGCCATTAAAAATTCATAATTGGAAAATAATGGCTGCCCCCCAAAGCCGAGTGGAAAATACAAGAGGGAAAATTTTTTTTGGAAAAACTTTTTTGTACTAATTTTGTATCTTGTTCGTTCCCTTTTTGTTTTGGCCAGGCCGGAAAATGGATAACTGAAAACGGAAAGCAGCAAAACAGCAAAGGCAACCTGAAGTAAGATGTCAGCAGCACTAGTACAAAATTCATCACCGAAATCACAACGGAACGGCTCAGGAGCAAGACTAGGAGGAGTAACAGAAGGAGGAGCAGGATCTGCAATAGAAGAGGGAGCCGGAGAGACGGAGGTGGGCGTGGCACAGCTGGCAACGATATCGCTGCTGCTGCAATACGATATAGACAACACACTGAATGCTTTCAAGGAGCAGCACAAGATGACCCTGGACAACAGACAACAGGATAGCCAAACGGATCGCCTGGACAGCGAGCAAGACCATCTCGAGATGGAGTCGCGATTGGATAGTGGAAAGTTGGGTGGTGGCGCCTTTATGCCACCCACACCGCCGGCCACGCCCAACCTGCACCAGAACACCGCCCAGAAGCGCTGGAAGATCCTGGCCAAGGTGCTGCGCAAGGATTCCGAGGAGACGGTCTCCTCCTCCAGCGATGAATTCAGCGAGGAGCAAACCGCCTCTGTGCGCCGCTTCAAGAGCTTCGACCTCCTCCGCCAGGACAGCTTCGAGGATCACATGAGCCTGAAGTGTCTGGGGAAGACGGAGAACTGGTACAAGTACCGCATGCAGCTGGACAACGAGCTGGAGCACTCGGTCAACATCCATCACATGGAGCGCCAGCTGACCGCCAGTGATTTGATGGGCTTCAACAATACGGGCAACATTTGTGTGTGGCCCTCGGAGGAGGCACTCACCGCTCTGGTCCTCTCCGAGGTGGACTCGTATCGGGGTAAATGGATCCTGGAGCTGGGCGGAGGCTTCACCTGCCTGGCCGGTTTGATGCTGGCCAAATATGCCACGCCCTATGCCGTCCACCTGACCGACGGCAATGAGATCTCCGTGGAGAATGTCCGGAAGACCGTGTGCCTCAACGAGCTGAGCTGCTACACCAAGTGCTCGGTGCTGAAGTGGCAGGAGAAATCCACCCGCTCCCCGGCGGAGCAGGCCAAGTTCGATTACATCCTGTGCGCCGACTGCCTGTTCTTCGACGAGGCCCGATCCGCTCTGGTGGACACCATCTGGTATTACCTGGCGCCGGGTGGCTCCGCCCTGATTATGGCCCCGCGACGGGGACGCACCCTCAGCGTGTTCATGGACGAGTGTGTGGCCAGGGGGTTCCGGGTGGAGCTGGCCACCCGCTACAACGAGACCATCTGGCAGCGGCATCTGCAACTGAAGGCGGATTCCGCTCTCTACGACGAGGACCTCCACTATCCCCTGCTCCTGCGACTGCGGAAGATGCACAGCTAGGGGGTAGTTGGTTGGGTGGGACACTTAAGATTAGTCAATGTTTTAGTTGATAGCAAGCAAATTCCAGTTTAAACCTTAAACACAACAGAAGGGTCAAAGGAGCTGACCACCACGAACAAAAAGAGAAATTCCTCCCACACTGAAACCAAAATGTAGCAAATCAAATTCATTGGATGGGTGCTGAAAATCAACGGGAAATGGCAAGAACTAATATTTTTTTTAGCCATAATTAAAATTGTTGTTCTTTTTTACAATATATTATTTTTAGACGGTGAATTGCAAACGGGAAAAAACTGATTTTGTTGTTTGAGATATTCACATGTCGGAATTTAAATTGTGTAATTTTAATTAATTTCCATTAATCTGTCAGCAGATAATGAATTTTAAAGTATGCGAGGCTGCAGAAATTTGAATTTTAATTTTAATAATTAATAATTTGTACCTCAAGTGCTAGATTATTACATATACATATATTGAAAAACGCAACCTACTAGAAATCAATTAAAACTGTAGATTTAAATTAAATTTGGTACTATAAAAGCCTTGCTTAATTTTAAAAATTCTGTAATACTCAAATTCCATTTTAATCGGAATTTTATGGCATTTACTGAAGATTTTTAGCACCACTCCAGTGATCACCTTTAGTATGTAGCTCACATTTAAGTTGTGTAACAGAAAATTCCTTATAAATTTACTTTTTGATTTTCCTTAATTCCACAAAGTTTTAATACTATTTTTTTTTTACAAAGACTCCTTGTTATGTGTAAATGTAATTACCCACACACACGCACATCCACACCAACACCCACACCAAACACCATCCACAAACACCACCCACACCCACCCACAAACACCACCCACACCCACCCACAAACACCACCCACACCCACACACAAGTATTATTTAAATTTAATGTATGGCATACTTTTGGGCCGCTTTCGTAGAAGGGAAAACTATACACACTTAGCTGAATGAAAACAGAATTTCCCGGAAATAATGAAGAAAAAAACATGAAAAACACGAAGCGAATGCCAGCGTTCGACCAATTTATTAATAGTAAAACTCAACTTAGTGTACCTATTGTAATTACATAGAGCATGTGTTAATGGTTATATGATGATCAGATAAATACAGTATCAAAATGTCACATATGTTTCAATGCAATTGTTTCACTGACCCCCTCCTCCCCCCCAAAAAGAAACACCCGGGAAAACTGTCATTGGCCATGATGTCAATGTTAATTACATAGACTCATTGGAGTGGATGAGCAAACATATTCCAGAGTTATTAGCTGGTTGTTCGTCAAAGGGCCCATGTGGGTGGAGCAACATCAAATAAATATATAAGGAAGCCATCGGCAATCAGGCGGTTTTTTTTGTATTTCTTTTTTTTATTACGATTGCGACAGTGGCTAGGCAATTACTTTAACTATGCCCGGATCCTAACCCGGAGATATGTACGTCAGCAATGGTCCCCGATGTAATGTTGTTGTTGGGTGTCCTTAATACCCTGCCAGCTCTGGTTGGTTGTAAAAAACAGCTCTGCAGCTCAGATGAAAAAAAAAATCGTAATTAAAGTATTAAGAATTTGCACTGAAAAAAAAAAATATATAGTAAATTTATGTGAAATAACAATTTACAAATAAATTTTTTACCATTTTTAGAAATGTCAGTTAAAGTTTAAAAAAATCATAGGTTTGATTCATTTTTTAAATTATATATTCTCATTTATTTTATTTAAATTTCTATTGCTTGTTATTATTTTAATCCACTACATAAATCATCATGTTATCCTTAAATCAATTTTTTTCTTACTTATTTTATCTATATTTCTGTGGCATCAAATCAACATATCTGAAAATGTTATATAATTGTTATAATTCTCCATGTTAAATACAGCATCAAATCAACCCTATTTAAACTATAATAAACTGTTATTAAATTTATTGATTTTTTTTTTCTTTTGACATTTCTTTGTGTTTACCAAAACCATAATAGGATTAAAAGCTTAAATCTTTTGTAGCTTTGAATTAATAATTTTTTCGAAATTCACTATAAAGAGCATACAGTTTTTTGGACACAGAGCAGTTGTAGGCACTCCGCTTTTTTTTAATAGTAGCTAAAAAAAAAATCAAAAATGAAAATGAAAAAATAAATCTGATAAGCGAAAATTACAAAGTAAACTCAACAGCATGGCAAACGCACACAAAGTTGCCTTTTCGGCTGTTCGTATCTGTGTTAGTGTGCGTGCGAGTGGGCGAGTGTGCGTGATGGTGTGCAAGTGTGTGCGTCATTAACGAGGTCATTGGTAAGTAAGCTTGTTTGATGTGCCCTAGACATGTAATCCTGGCAGCGGGCAAACAGGAGCCGGGGGCGGGGGCCGGGGGAAGTCAAACAAACGCAGCCCGTCGAACAGGAGGACACAAAAAGGCAGACGCGGAAGGCCGGGAGCGGGGGGCAGTAGCAGGAGCAGGATCAGAACTGGCGCCGCTAGTGATAGCCCAGATAGCCCACGAAAAAAAGGACAACTGGAGACGTAACGAAATTACAGACCGGAAAGCCTAATGCCTTCTTAATTTGGATTCCCTATCGCAATTTCCCACATTTAGCCAAATGCATTTTTAATCAACTTTACAGCACTCGGACACTTAAATCGTTAAATGTGCTTTTAAATTGATCATTTTTAAAGTGGGACAAATATATAAAAGAAAAAAAAGTAGAATCAATTTATCGGATAATTTTTTATTTAAAATCAATTAATAGTTTATTTCATTACCAATTTTATTTATATTTCTTTTGCTCTCAAAAAAACCCATCTTAACATTGAATTTTTAACATAATTCTTTAAAAACCAGTTAAAAAACGCATCTACATATTTCAGTATTAATAACTATAAATAAATATATTGATTTTTTTGTTCGTTTGTTATTTCTCTATATTTTTGTTATATTTTTTCCCGTTCTAAAGTAAATGCTGACATATAATAAATTAAAAATGAATCAAAAACCTATTCTCTCTAAATTAGTTATTATTTCTTTATTATTTTTGCGTGTTTAAAATGGTATAACAAAGATTTCATTACAGAGAAAAAATATAAGTTATTTTAAATAATAAGTTGCAAACAAACCCGCTTTTTAAAATCAGCATTAAATCTTTATGAATTATAAAAAGGAAAAAAAACCCGATATACATATTTTATATTTTACATGCTGAATATTATATAACCAATATTATATAACCAAGCCATTACAATATATTACCAACTAAATGCATTGCTCTAACTTAGTATTTTTTCAAATTTTATTACTATTCCCTCAGTGACATACAAATATTTATGGTCGTTTCCTTAAAAAAACTCCAGAAAATAAAACACGTAGAACAGGATGTGTTCAACAACCTCTAACACACAAGAAAAACGCATTGCTGCAGTTTTTATTTAAAGCCAACCATAACATGAAGGAAATGATTGATATCCGGAAATGACTTCCCTTTGGCTGGTACAAAAAAAAAAGGGGAAAAACAAACTCCAAAGTAAAAATAAGGCTGAATGGACAGCACTCGCCACGTTGCGCATACGCCGCGTGTGTCACGCGTTGGCATGTAAATTCAGGCACGCCCCCTCCTCCCCCGCACCACCCCCCGGAAGACTGCTAATGACATGAGCCTGGGTTCGCAAGTTAAAGCCAGAAACGTTAGCTGGGACTTGGTCTTGGCGGCAATATGCAAATCAGTTTACTGCGGCGACGACAACGACTACGACGACGACGCGATGGTCGCCACTCAATTATGCATCGCATACGAACGACTTTCGTTGCCTACTTTCAGGCGCAAATGGAAAAGTGCTTGGGTGGGGGGAAAAACACTTTCGATTTTCACGTCTTGCAGCTGCTGCCCGTTGATTTTCCCAGAGGTAATCGCCTGCCTTTGCCTTTGCCTTGGGTCTGCCCAACTGATTTGCTGGAAAACACATTTCAATTTGTGCCTGGGATCCCTTTTTGTTTTTCAGCAGGTGAAATCCTTAGCGACCCCTTTTTAGCCGCCTGGGAAATCCGTCAAAGACTTCGCGTTGGCCAACAGGTGTTCGAATTTTCGTTTCGAGGGTTCTCACTTTCGTGTGGCGGTATTTTTAGTTCGAAAGCCTCATTAAATTTTTAATTAGCGGAATTAGTGGAATGTGCTGCACGAATGCCGAGGGACCTTTGATGGATCCGTGGCATTCAAATTGTTGTTTTTAGTTGTTTTTTTCAAAGGGGGGGGGTTGGGTCGGGGGTCAGTCGCCTCCATTTCATTATTAATGTCCGGAAGGAGTACTTTCGACGGCGTTGAATAGTTTTCACCTAGCCAAGGGAGAGAGCATTACGTTACAGGTGGCTGGTGGTTGGTTCGTTATGGGTCCGAAAATCATGAACTAACCCTGGCCTTGGGTTCCTAAAAATAGCTGGAACACCAGCTGTATGTCACATCACATATATTAACCTGTCTAATTACCATTTCAATGGGTGCCCAGGAGGAAAAGGAGCTCTATATATAACAGGAAATTACTATGCGTGTTTAGTGGGTTGATGCCTTTTTTTTTTGTATTCGGAACGGAAGCGATGGAAATTAGACCATATTAAATGCTTAGCTTAATCAAGTCGCAAAACGTGGCCATAAACAGGACCAAGACCAGGACTCTATTGGGCGGAAGCAAATTACCCCTAATAAAGATGTTAATTGTGTGATGGCAATATTTCAAGTAGGCTGTAATTTCATAATTTTGGAAAGAGGTTTAAGGTAGTACTTAATGTAATTAAGTAGAATTTGTATTTCGAAATATATATAAAATACTAAATACACAAAAATCCAGGGAATACAACTACAATACAACCTCAATTAGTTTTCCCCTAATAACACATATTGTCGAAAACTAATAAATAAATTGCACTAAATACTGACAGAAATATTGACATAATTTTTAAAACAAACTAAATAAAATTGTTCCCGAAAATAAACCTAAAAAAAAATTGTTTTCTATCTTTCCAAATTTATTTTGGAATAATATATTGATTTCATAAATATTATAAACCCAACCACACTTATCAATAAAATTGTAACAGATATTGGTTTGTATCTTTATTTGTCAACGCCCTCTGTCCAGACCATTAGCAAAAAAAATGCCAAACAAATATATCGATTATGCAATAAATGCAAACAATTAATTATAGATACTCATTATGACACTCATTGCGTACTTCGTTTTGGTTTTGGTTTTTTTTTATTTTCGACCATCTTTTGTGGCAGAGAAACGTTTTGTTGGGGTTTTATAATTGCATTGAGTGGCCATCGAACGTGTAGAAGACGTTGGCGATGAGTTAATTATTTATGAAAATGCTGCCCCCGGTCCGCTTTAGAAATCTAATAACAATAATAATGCTGATTAGGCATTAATCAATGCCGCCAGCAGCTGGCGGGGCAGCATAAACAACGGCCAGAAAGAAAACAAAGAAACCGCACAAGACAATGGGCCATAAGTAGTCGGTGAAAAAGGGAAAGTATATACTATACTATACTATATAGACTCTCCCGCCAGATCTCGAATGCAAAATTTATGGATCTTGGCCAGGGTGCCGATGCACGCCTTAATTATGGAAAGAGCTGGTCACAACCATATATAGATTTTGAATTTAACCTTTGAAAACCAATAAAACATGGATATAACCACGGGCTGTTTTTGGCCACTGATAAGCGTTCGCCGATAAGACCGTCAACATTTGCTTTCGGGCGGCTTTTCCACGTTTTCCTCACAACAGAGAGCTAGCGAGAGCGAGAGAGAAAAGCTCGGGCGAAAGCTTTTCTTTTGAGCGGCCTTGGCATTGGTTCGGCTTCGTGTTGTTAGCCGAAGTTCAACAGCTGTTTTGCTCTTGGCCAGATGTTGGGCTCGAAACTCCCGGCCCAAAACCCGTCGAATCAGTTGGGCGGCACAGTCCACAGCGAGCGGTTCGTGTACTTTATCTTTCCGGTTAAATCGGAAATCGGTGCGGTATAGTTTTTTCTATCTTCAGTTAACCGAATTGTGTGTGCTGTGACAAATGGGATTTATCTGTGGACAATAGTGGAAATTAGCCAGCAAAAATAACAGTTCTTCGGTGGAAATACTGTTCCAAAGCCGAGAGAAAAAATAACATGAGAACGCCAAAATAAGATACACAAGTTTATACATAAATCTCTTACCAATTGTGCTTGCCAATTTTCACTTGCATTTTCCCTCACGACCCAAACCGCCCAATAACTCCCGATTGACACACATTTGATGAAAACAAATAGCAAACTGAAATAAATCAACCGAAAATAATGTCAACGAAATCGATGGCATCCGCTGCCAGCTGCAGCATGTTGCTGCTGTGCCTCTTCATGTTGCTGCTGCTGCCGGCAGCGTTGCAGGCGATCCGCATCCCCAAGAGCAGCAATGCCAGCAACAATGCCACAGCCACATTGCCAACATCTTCCACATCGGCTGACAACAATGCCAAGGCTGGTAGCAAATATGGTGAGTCCTACAAAAGCCGGGGAATACATTCAGGCAGTTGCAGGGCCAGTTGGAGTTCCAACTTGCAGCTACTTAAAGTGCACAGAAAAAAAAAACAGACCCTTGCAACCATAAAAGTAATTAAACAAAATAAAGTCATAGTACCCTTAAAGTAATAAAACAAAATATTACCATTCATTAAGTTAAATTATAATATGCCACATTTACATTTTATAACTCCTAATGATATTGTCATTATTATTTTTCTTTTTAATAATTATTACATGATAGAAAAAAACTACGTAAATAAAAATATAAAAATTTTAGTTCTTGTTGAAATTATAATAGAATCTTTTTAGTATTTAAATTGATTTTATTATTAAAATAACAAAATATTCTATTATAATTTCAACAAGAACTACAATTTTTATATTTTATATTTATATTTTATATAATATTAAACATGCAATATAAAAGAGAAAACTATTTCAAATATGTGCAAAAATTTAATTATAATTGATGCCTTGAATGACAATAATATTATATAATAAAACAAAACACTTAATTAAAATATTACATATTAATATTATGTAATATTTTAAAGATCTACTTAAAATAAAAGCTTTAAAAAAAAATAAAGCATTATTCCAAATAACTGCAGAAATTAATAACTCATAAAAATGTAGTCCTTGATTTTTTTCTCTGTGCCTTTTCCTGCTGCCTTTATCAGAGTGGTCGTTGCATTTGGAGTCTGGCTAATTGCATTTGGTCACGATCTTGGGCACTTTTTTCCCTGAACCTAGTTATGTTCCTTGGACTATTTCCCCTATGTCTGGCCCAGGAGGCCCTTGGTAGGCGAAATTGTGCATGCCATGGAAACGAAAGACTCAGACAACAAACTTGTCCGGCTGCTAATTTTGTTGTATTTTTTTTTCTTTTTTTTTGCTGCACTGTTTTTTTTTTGCGGCGGCTAATTCTGTGCCAATCAAGTGGGCACAGGGGGAAATGTGCCGACATTTCCTTCTAGCCGCTAAAAGGGGGCTTTACCACGCCCCGAACCGCAGAACGGAAATTGGCCAGAGATTTTCGATGGAGAGCAAAAGTGTCATTAGGCCGTGGCTAAATGCCAGTAATTGTTGTACACAAAACACACGCTTTAGCCCCGGCATCATCTCGGTTTCTCTATAATCGAATTAGCCGAAGCGCAGCAATTACATCACCACCGGTGACAGATCAAGATTGATCTGGCCAGATTAAATGCAACTTGTCCGGCATTCGTTTATTATGGAACTTCCCGGGGCGGTCGGTCATCATGGTGAATTAAAGAGTTGCAGAGTTCTACACGGGAAAGAATTTTATTTTTAATTAAAAAATAATACAGTAGGAAAGGGGATTTTCTTAAGTTTTATTATATGTTTTCGAATTAAATTAAAGTTGAGTGAAAATATAAAATTATAGGTTTTAAAATGAAAGGAAAACAATTGAAAACTATTTTATATAGATTTTTTTTGTATTATTTTAAAAGCACAATTTCCCCTAAATTATTTGATATACAATGTTGAAATTAATATATTTATATAACAGACTATTTCCGACTTTATCCAAAAACAAATATACATAGTATATTTGTTGTTGTAAATAGTAAATTTATTAATTTCATATTTTCTTGAACATAATTTTATACAACACCAAAAAAAATTGTGTAATGCTTAGGCCGGGTGTTATGTATCTTATTTTATTACAATTAAATAAATATCCGAAAAATATACATATAGTAAATTTGGTATGTATATATATTTTCCTGCACATTATGTTTTTCAACATCCAAAAAACATTGTGTAATGCTCCGGCCGGGTGTATCTTGTATCTTCTTTATTTCCTTCCTGCCTTCCTACCTTGCATAACCTGCAATGACAGCTAAGAAAAATGATTTGGCCTATCACCAAATTTAATGGCAAGTCATCTGTTGAAATGCTTCTCAAAGATTGCAGTTGGAGGTTCGAAATGTCCACCAATCGAAACGATACAACTGAAGTGGAGTCTGCAGTATGGAGTCGGCAGTCTGGGCTCTTGTCATTTTCCATGGCATTTTCTAATCAGTTTTTTTTGGCTCTGTCAGCTAGTCAGCCAGTTCTGCAATGCCATCTCTCTAGCCCCGATGTCAGAATTTGTGCCATGGCTCGGCAGAATTTTCACTTTTCCATGTTCTCTGTGTGAAAATCGCCTAAAAATGCTGCGCCTGCCGCAGCCATCCACACAAAATCGGTGTCAATGATTTCAACATGGGAAAAGCAGGCGGCAGGCGGCAGGCGGTGGCAACACGAAGCTGCAACATCAGCTGCCCCGGCCATGGCAATGGCAATGGCAATGGCAATGGCAACATGAACAACATGAAGAACCCAACCGCCAATCCAACAACCACCGAGCATTTCTAATTGCGGATTATGCAAGATGCTGGCTTTAGTAGAAGTAGTCACCAAGCTGGCCGAAAAGCTTGGGAAATCGCCTGGAAATCGGGGCTAAGTGGGTTCGGAAAATTGTAAATCGGTGGTGGTGCTTCGATGCCGAGATTAATGGCAAATTGTTTAGGGTTTGATTGTTTTGTACCAAATATTATTGCCGGAATTCTAAATAGGGGAATATGGGAAGTTTTCGTTGCCTCATTTAATAGAAATATTAAAGTAAATAATTTTGTTTGAATTTTGAGAGCTTAAATATGTTTTCTTGGCTTATATATGGTTTTGAACTTGTATTCTTGGCCAAACAATTAAATTCTTAATATTTTTATACAAATTATTCAATAGATTTTTCCAATTTCAATAACTTTAAATATTATTGGTAGTATTTTAAAAAGGGAATATGGGAAATTTTCATTTCCTGATTTAATAGTAAAATTTAATTACTACAAGTACACATTAATTTGTGTGATTTTTTTTTTGAGAACTTATATATTGTTTTGAACTTGTTTATTTGGCCCAACTAATTGGAATATTAACATATTTTACAAAAAATAATATTTTTGTTTTAACTCTAATTTCAATAACTCCAAATACAGTTAAACAAAATTATCTTGGGACTATCTATTTTCTATCTACCTATCTATTTTATTCATTTTAAATAATAAACATAATAATTAGAGTATCCGCTCTTGGAAATAATTTTTATTTATAACAATCTCTATAGTTTTGTTTTACTTTCTCTATAGAAAATAGCTCCGATTAAAGTAGAGACCCCACATCCAGTTCTCCATCTCGTTGCTCTTGAACAAATATTCCTTTGAGCAAACACTGCTCCAGCAGGAAACTCGAGTTCTTGAGTCCGTCTCCTTCCCTCCATTGCCCTGCCCTGCATCATCGTCAGTCTAGTTTTTATTTCGCCTTAACTGCCATCTCCCCTTGGCTAATTCACGTCACACTTTGAGTCAGATCCTCCATCACTTGTTGCCTCTGCCACAGCAAAAAAAAAACTAAGTAGAGGGGAAAAAAAGAGCAACTGCAACTGGAAGCACACTTCAACTGGAGTGGAGATCTTCAGTGCGAATCTGCGATGGCAGTGGGAACAACCACTTAGTACTGGCCACAAAAACGACCAAATGGAACAGAACTAATCCAAAAGCGTGTCTGACTCCACAGGGAAACGAGTTCTTTGCCCCCGAACTGACTTCAGTAACCATGGTAGCTGATTTGCATGCAAGCAGCAACTTTAGATCCCAACTCCAACTTCAACTGCAACTGCCACTACAACTGCCACTGTCAATGCAACACTCAGAAAAATTACTTGTATATCTAGAAAGATAAAATAAAGTACGGTTTAAAATCAAGCATCCATTGGAAATTAAAAGAAAAAAGTTTACAAATATTTAATCAAATTTAAAAACTTGTTTTCTTTACATTTTCGAATAGTTTGTCTTATTAAATTTTTTACAACATTTTTAACCAAAATATTTATCACATAAACTATTTAAAAAAATATTTTTCACAATAATTTGAACAGGAAAATATTAAATTTGGGTTTTACATTTTTAATTATCGGTATCTATATATTGTCTGAAGCATTATCTGAAGTATTTTTTGGTAATTTATTAAAATATTTAAAATATAATATATTGTACAAAAATGTCAATAAGAAAACATTAAATTTGGGTTATAACATTTGCGTTTATTTAAAAAGTATATTTCCTAAGCCTTAATATATTTTTTGGTAATTATTTTTCTGAGTGTTTGAATCTTGTCTGTAACCCCGTTTTCCCGTTTGTGCCCATGCTCATGTCATGCCTTGGTAACCTTCGATAGAGATACGCGGCGTTGCCGGTGAACCAAATTACAAATCGGTGAATCTGACCTGGGAAGTTGAATTCGTGCCGGCGGCCCATGACACAGATTCGAGCTCCAGCACCAGCTCCAGCACCAGCCCCATCTCCAGCTCCAGCGCGGGATCCAAATCCAGCGCCAGCTCCAGCGCCAACCAGGTGAATGTGACAAATATGAGCGTCGAAGTGGAACCGCCCCGGGCCTTCCAGATCTTCTACTGCGAGATGCAGAACTACGGTCCGCAGCGGTGTCGCGTCAAATTGGTGAACGGAACCACGGCCGAGGTGTCCCACGAGGAGAACGCCAATCGGGAGGAGCACGATCCCTTAAGGTAAGTGGTCCTTCCAACTAGGGAAAGCGAGTTTGGATTGAGTTTTCCAGTCAACACTCACGGAAAATCAACAAAATACTTTGATTCAAGAGTAATTTGTCAGAGTTAAGCGAAAGAAATTTATCTTATTGAAATAAAATAAATATTATAATGCAAAAAAATAATGGTTTATTAATAACATTTTCTATTAAACAATTTAAACACCAAATGGAAAATAATGTATACAAATTAAAAAGAAAATTATACTAACATAATGAAAAAAGATCAGAAAAAACATTAAAATATTTGTACCATTAAATTGTTATATATAATTTAAATTTTCGTTATTTAATATTTCTAAAAATCTTTCCTTTTTTCGAGAGCAGTCCTCAGATTCAGCACTTTGCCACTGCTGTGGACAACTTACGCATGGCCACCAAGTACAGTTTCCACATCCGTCCAGCTGCCCAGAGGCGCCTCCAGGCGGGCGGTACTCGAAGCTCCAATGCCCGTTCCGAGTTTCACGACGAGAATGAAATCGAGAGTGGATCTGGACACCTGCCCGGCCAGAGCATCATCATACCCACCAAGGGCTGTAAGTAGACTCCATTAATTAATAGGAAAAACATCTTGTTATTTATCTTAGCTTTATGTTTTCTATATCCCATTGATTGCATTTTAAATTAATGAAGGTTGGCATTTAAAAAACAATTATGTATCTCATTTTCCTATCCTAAACGTTTAGGGAAACAATATGTTAATCAGATTTTCTTTTCGAATAAGTGAAAGTGTTTCAATTCGAATTTAAATTGGGCAAATTGGGGTCATAATGCTTAGCATGCAGGTCGCCTTCCCTTTCTGTATTGAATGCTCTCATTACCATTCTAAAAAAAACAAGTTATGTTTAACTGTAGAACTCGAAAATTTTCTTTAATATATAGCATGTTAAGATATTAACCAAATCCAAGACTTTCTTGATATATAAAACCATATCTTCCTCGATTACTTCCCAGTCTCTGCCCAAGCCACGCAATTGGTTCCCTTTTTGAATTGATTACTTTACAATTCTCAAAAACAAGTTAAATTTATTAGTAGAACTAAAAGATTTTCTTAAATATACTATGTTAATATAATCCATGACTTTCATAAATATCACATATACATAAAATCATACTTCCCTCGATTACTTCCCATCCTCTTCCCAAGCCACGCAGTTGGTTCCCTTTCACTATTAAATAGATTTACTTCCGTTCCCAAAAACAAGTTATGTTTCACTGTAGAACTAAAAGATTTTCTTAAATATATAGCATGTTAAGATATCAAGCAAATCCATGACTTTTTTATATATACAAATATATATTTCCTCCCTTCCCTTCCCAGTCTCTGCCCAAGCCACGCAGTGTCTGCCCCATGCCTCGGAAATCGAGGTGGAGACGGGTCCGTACTTCGGTGGTCGGATTGTCGTGGATGGCGGAAATTGTGGTGTCAAGGGAGATGCCAGTGATTCTGCTGACAAGTACACGATGCGGATTGATCACAAGCAATGCGGCAGCCTGGTGAAGCCGGAAACCAACACCGTGGAGACATTCATCACGGTCCAGGAAAACCTGGGCATCTTCACACACAGCACGAGGCGGTGGGTTTAATGATTAAATAAATAATTAAATAAATTAAGAAGTTATATAATTAAGTAATTGTATTCAACTTGAAGAGTGCATTCATGGCATTATTTAAAATATTTTAAATTCAAGTAAGAAGTTAAATATTTATGGATTAAATTACCATTAAAATATATATAATGCATGTATTAATTAAAAATCCTAATAAATTTCCTCCAACTCCCCTACAGCTTTGTGGTGGTCTGCAGCTACCAATCTGGCATGCAGACAGTCCGGGCAAGCTTCACTGTACCGGGCAAGAATGGAGTGGCCGCCGCCTTTGAACCCAACGATCCCTTCGAGCCGGATGAGGATCAGCGTTTGGGCAGAGAACTCCGCCCGGTGCGCTATGTCAACAAGACGGAGCTGGTGCTGCGGGAGTCCGACTCCCAGTCAGAATCCGAATCCGTGGAACAGCCAGCCATGGTGCAGGAGACTCTGGCTCCGACCACTGAGCAATCGTCCCCCCTCCGTGGACAGGGTAGATCGTTGAATCTCAATGAGGTGGAGAACTTTGTGGCCGAGGAACCGGCAGAGGGACATCACCTGGAGCCGGTGGTGGGCACCAGGTACGCCAAACTGGTTGTGGACCAGGCCCACAACTCATGGATGCCGCTGGAGGCGGGTTCGCCACCCCTCAGTGGCGACAAGGAGGATGAAGGTAAGTTACGATTATCAACGACAATCGTGATTTGCAATTGCCCATTACCCATGCACTTAAAAAAATATAAAATAGTTAAGGAAAACGATCTGAGGAAGCTTTTAAGGGAGTAACTAAATATTGATTAAATATATTTTATTGACTTGTTTTATATATGCCAATTAATACTAAAGAATTTTTTAAAATTTAGAGAAAAAATAAATTATGTTAAAATATCTAAGTACTAATATATTTTGTATTCATTTTTAAAATAAATTTTTTGTTTTAGGTCGTTTTTCATTTAAATTTATTAATTCATAATATTCATAATTTCGTTTGAAGCAGTTTTGTTTATCATAAAAAGTGTGTTCTGTGATTATAAAATATTGTTCAGGATTTATTTCATAAAATGCCATAAAGAACTTAAATGCATTATTATATTTTATAATTTGCGTTAACATATTTACAATTATTACTTACTAAATCGGGTTAACCAATTTATCAAATATCAAAATTAATCATAAAATTTTGGGTTGATACCTGAACTTAAAATAGGGTTTCATTATAATTTCAAAATGATCAAATATAAAGCTCTTTAAAATGTAAATTTATTAATTTGAATTCCTGATTCACAATATTTTTTATAAATATCTGCATTACTTTTTTCTCTCCGTGCAGCTGTTCTGCGTTATATTAGCTCCCATCTGGGCAGCGTGCTGGTAACCGTTTCGCTATCTGTGATAATCATCAGCATTTGCATCGTACTGCTGCAGCGCCAGCGGATCCGCTCATCGACCCGCTGCCCCGCCCCCTCGATGGCCGCCCACCTGCCGCACAAGACGCTGCCGCGTGCTCTGCAACATCAGCAGTATCAATGCACCTTGTAGGTGCCCCTGCTCCTCCTCCTCCTGCTGCTCCTCCTTCTGCTCCTCCTCTGACTTCGAGATTTCCCAGCTATGCTCACTTGTCTTGCTGAATGTTGGCAACAAAAAAAAAAAACAAAACACAAAAACATAAAACGAAGAAAACTCCGTTTAGCTGAAGATGACTGCGCATAGCCACGCCTCCTCCTCCTCCTCCGCCGACTCCTGGAAAGGCGGTTCGCAATCGAGAATCCAACGGTACCAGCGGGATCAGCATCCTCAAATTTACATAACGACTCTGGCCGAGCTTTAACCAAGTGCAATCCGCCAAAATCCGAAAATCCGAAAATCACGAGGGAGGACGAGCGGACAGAGCAACTTCTCATAGAGCGAGATTAGCTGTAAGGAAACCTTAGATCTACGATTTTTGTATAAATTATTTATGCCCAGAAAATATATATATTTATAGCTACTTAAACGAATTTTGTGTTATGCGGTTTTTATTCGAGGGGGTAGGGGAGGGGGATTTCTGGGGGAGATTGGTAAATACTATAATAATCGTAACAACAACAAGAATTACTGGTTAGATATTTTTAAAGCTATTATTTTTTGAATAAGAGTGTTAAAGAAATTTAACAAATTTGCATTGCAAAAATAAGGTAGATATTATTTGTTCAATGAAATAGCAAAGAAATCTTGTTTTTCAACAGAAATTTAGCAAATTTTATTTGAACAAAAGAAATAAATAAATTGAAATGAATTATTGAATTAAAATATACAACAAATTTAATAATAATAGTGAAATAGAAATATTGATTTGCTACAGATACAGATTCATCAAATAACAAGAAAGGAAGGCTAGCTTCGGTACCCGAAGCTTAGAATACCCTTGCAGACCAGTTGCCTTTAAACTGTTCCATCGATTGTATGGCAGCTATAGGATATAGTGATCCGATCTTTGGTTTTTAAATTTTTAAAAAGGCTTTAATGTCTATGAAAACTGTTTTTCTCAAGAATGAATTAATTGTCTTGAAAAACACCAGAGTTATGCTCAATGACCCATTTTCTCCTATCGTTCCTATGGCAGCTATAGGATATAGTGGTCCGATTTTTATGAAACTTTTAGGATATGTTAATATTGCTATTAAAAGGAGTTTACCAAGAAATAAATAAAATATTTTTAAGAATGGCGAATTTATGGCACTTTTTCCCAATCGTTCCTATGGCAGCTATGTGATGTAGTGTTCCGATTCCGGCCGTTCCGACTTATATACTACCTGCAACAGATTGAAGGGTTGGTGCAAAGTTTCAGCCCGATAGCTTTTAAACTGAGAGACTAGTTTACATAGCAACCGACAGACGGACAGACAGACGGACAGACGGACAGACGGACAGACGGACAGACAGACGGACATGGCTAGATCGACTCGGCTGGTGATGCTGATCAATAATATATATACTTTATAGGGTCGGAAATGTCTCCTTCACTGCGTTGCAAACTTCTGGTCAAAATTATAATACCCTCTGCAAGGGTATAAAAACGTTTAGTAAATATTGATTACACAAGTCTTTCACTAAACATTACATCCAAATGTCTCTTTGTAAAAACCTTCAAATAATTAATAAAATTTTAAAATAATTTAATAGCATTCATCGTAACTTATTTAGAACAATAAATAAATAAAAAGATATCCAAGGTTGACTTCCGTTTAAACTACTTAATTTAACAGAACAAATTTGAAGGGAAAAGAAAGTCTGCCAATGGGTCAATTTCCAAATATAGAATCGCTCCCACTTCCGTCCAAAGCAGAAGCTTGCCAAAAATTTCCATTTTAACTGTCATCATCATGATTCGACTTAGCAGTTAGAAGATAGTTTCGGAAATGGGTTCCTAATGATTCCATCAAGAGTAGGAACACGAATAATGAATGCGCCGCGGCCTTTGGTAGTAAAGCAAAATTACGAAATTATGTTAAGATGTTGGCTGGGCCAGACGGCGATTTGCATGAAAGTGGCACACACAAGGCCCAAAAGTGTTGTCAACCCAACTCAACCGATGTTCGGAGGGGTTCTCCACCTTCTCCACCTGGCCGAGAACCTCTCCACCTCAAACGGAAGCCGGCGGATAAAACAGAAGACACCGCCAAAAAGACATAAAACCTACGACGACTTCAACTGCAGTTGGGGGTTCGTTCGTCTTGTTATTGTTTTGCCGGTTGCCCAACACAGTGACTCCGAGTCCAAGACCAAGACCAACTCCAAGTCCAAGTCCGACTCCAAGTCTGATACCAAAACCCAAGCCCAAGCCCAAACTCCATTCAGTTGGGACGTGCCCATGGTGAAACGCCAGCGAAAGGCGTTCTGAAAACTTTCTGATTGAAGTGCCTGGACTTGGGGCTGGCTGGATTTGGATTTTGCATAGAAAAGCCATTAGGCCGGATTTTCATCATCATCATTGTCGTCATCAGATACAAAAGGTTTGTCTACGCTTTTGTTTGCCCGTTTGCCGCGGAGCGAGTATTATTAGAACACAAAACCCAAGTGAGCGTTAAGATCGCTAGCGCAAAAAACTAAAAACAAAAAAGAAAACAACACATAATAAATAAATAAACTTTCTCATCTGCAAGTTTGAGAAGCACTGAAAAAAATAGCCTCAATAATATTGAATTTACTTGAAGTTAAAATTAATCCACGATCAATTTTAATATTATTTTAGAGACATTTTGTTGTAAACCTTTTTATTGAAAGAATAATTTAAGAGGTTTAACCATTTTATTTCTGGAAAATGTAGTAATACAATTTATAAAATTATACGGTTTGAATTATTTATTTATTATTCTTTAACTTCGTTGAATGTTTTATATAAAGTTTTTTTGCAAGAATAATTTAAAAGGTATAACGTTTATATTCAGTTAAATATATTAATTGTCATCATTCAAATAGTTCATCTCAAAATGATTTATTTATTACTCCAAAACATCTTTGATTGTTTTATAAACAAATCTTAATATTTTTTTTTACTGTAGGCACTGCTGAAAGGCATCATAAAACTAGTATATTTATTAAACAATTTCCAAATTTTATAGCTCTAGTTTATTTATGTTTTTTGGTTTATCTTTTCTTTTTTATTACTTTCTCATCGCGAAATGGTTTTTATTTTTAAAGCCAATTTTTGTACGTGCATGTTGGGTAGCTTAAAGAATCCAAGACCAATCCAAGTCCAAGACCAAGTCTAAGACCAAGTCCAAGCCTTTGCCTTCGCCTTCACCTTCACCCATTTGAATGGGCCACTGCACCACCGCAACCACCGGCGGCGGTTCAAATTTCACCCACTGTGGGGCTCGGGGAGCGTTTTGACGTTGATTAGCATGTGGCACACATAAATCTCGGAGATTTGGCTTCCGTTTCCCTTTTCGACTGGCTGGAGAACGCACTCCAAGCCAACTCCAACTCCGACTCCAACTCCAGATGGCAGCCGACAGATTGCTTAGGAGAGCATAACGCGCTGCATTTGGAAAGAAAAAAGAGCTCCAGAGGCACCCGGGAGCGCAATGAGGCCAACGATCTTGGCCAAGAAGCCAAGCCAAGCCAAGCCAAGCCAAGAAGGCGAACAGCTTAATGAGCCGCCGCCGGTGGCTGGCTTGGATTAGAATGCGAGCAGCTGAGCTGACGAAGACGAAAGTAAAACTTCTGGCCACAAGCGACTGCTCCTCGTGAAAGTTTCCATTTCTGGCCAAAAAGCACCGACACCGGCACCAGCTATGCGCCAGCACATCGCACATTGAGATCATTTTTCTTTTTTAAGCCGGGATAATTAGTGTTTTTCGGACGCAGCTGGGGAGCGTTCTCCAAGGGGTAATTACCGGGTCGCCTCCCCTCGCTTTACATCTAATTATTTTTCGCGATCTGAACCCAAGATTTGGGTTCGGATTCGTTCCAGATCTGGGATGCAACTGGGCCGAGTTCTTGCGGCAAATTGCAGCCAAATGGCATCTTCTCCCCCTCCTAATCCCCCTTTTCAACCCAAGAAAACAAAATTTCCTATGAACTAAAAACAACATCTGGGTTATCTTTTGGGCAATCGTGATCTGGCAGAACCACACAAAAATGGAACAGCCAAGAGGCTCATTGTTTTTAGCCATCATCAGCGGACGTTTCGGCTTCTATTTCTGTTTTGGTTTTTGGTTTTGGTTCTGTGTTTTGTTTCCGAACTCAGATTCTGGGCTAATGACAGTCGCACTTTTCAATGATTATTATTATGAATTGTGTGTGGTTTTTCAGGGGGGGTGGGGAAGAAGGGGAAAAAGATTGGTGTCAAATTGGGAAATTCTTGGCGGCTCAAATAATGGGAAAATTGCCAGGTAAAAATGTTGATCATTATTCGGGCAAGAGTTTGTTGACATCCAAATGTGGGATACAGAGGGTAATCATTTGGCTATACAATGTAACATAGAGATTACATTTATATCTAATATTTAAAATATTTTTAGAGCTTGCTAAAATAAGTATGTATATAATTTTTGATCTCCCGAATGTGAATTAAAATTTTTAAAAGCTCGAACAAAAACGAGATTCACAATAAAAAAATTTCAAAAATGTGTATGGTAAAAATATTGGCTAGAAAATATATCAAAGGGATTTAATTAATATCGAAAATATTATCAGAGAATTTTATAAAATATATAATTTTGTATTAATCTTCTGGGAATTTAAATTCTCAAAAGCTCTAAACTAAAACGAAACGAAAAAATTGTGTGGGAAAAAGATTGATTAGCTAATGGGCAAATGTTGACTAGAAAATTAATACTAAATTTATTTTTAATAGTACAAATATTATCACAAAACTCCCCCAATATATATATACAAGTTTTTATCGCTCTTCTGTGAATTTAAATTCTCAAAAGCTCAGAACAAAATCTAAATTTCCAATTAAAATTTAACATATTTTGTGGTAAAAAGATGGATCACCATTTGGGCTAATGTTGGCCAGAAAATATTTTAAAGAAATTAAATTTATATTTAATATTACAACTATTATCAGGCTACAATATATTTTTATTTTTTAAACTTTCTTCTGTGTAGTGAAATCCTCAAAAGCTCAGAACAAAAACGAAATTCACAATCATTGAATGCCTTTTCATTCTTAGCCAGAAGTTCAAGCGAGTTCAAGAGAATAACCCCTGAAAGGTTCTGGGACTATGCACAAGCTATTCTTCCGAAACGAGTCTTAAACTTAACGATGCCCGATGACATCACCGGCAAAATACCCTTTTCATTGGAAGAAACAGAAGAGGCAGTGGCAGTGGCAGAGGCAGAGGCAGAGGCAGGGGCATTACAAAGTCGCAGTGCGGAATGGCATGACTATAACCATTATGCAGTGACTATATAAAGTGTAACTACAGCAGTTCTGTCCGCCTGCAGAGCCTGGTTATAATTTAGCGTAAATAAAAACCTGCTGTTTCGGTTAATTTTCTTTTCTCGACTTCTCGACTTCTCGGCGATTCCCCTCACGCACTGCCAAGGAGGAGGATTGAAGTAGAATATCAAGTGGAAGTGCCGGGGGCCCAGATCGCAAAGCCCAGGCTAAAAACCACAAGCTCCAGGCTTGTGCCTGCTACTGGGCCTGCACTGGAAAGAATTCTAGTTAGAAAGTTATACGTAAACAAAGGAAAAGATACATTTTAAACAGACATTTAAATGGCAAGCAGGAAACTGAAATTAATTAAAATTAAATTTTTACTTTTGTATAATTTAACTTTTTGTTTCAGTGCCTTTTGATATATGCACCTGCTGGGACCATCGTTGTTGCTTTTTTTTCTGCAACTGATTTCCTGCATCGCTGCTTGCAAGTTATGTCTCTATCAAGTTTAGTATTTGTATCTGACGCCGCCGCGGTGTGCACAATTCGCTTCGAGGTTGATATATGGCTGGAGTTGAAGCGCAGCGGTTGCAAGTACAGCAGCAACCTGCAACAGCAGCAGCCGCGCCAACAACTGTGGCAGCAACTTTTGTAACCGTAACCAGCCCATTCCCAATCCAATCCAATCCCATCCCATCCCAAATCGCAACTACGCGGTTCTCCGTTTCGCAATGCGTCGAGCGCGTAACTTTCCTTTGGCGAACGCCTCTTTTTTCATAGTCCCCTTGGAACACCGATTAGGAGTCAATAATAAAGGGTATATATAGTTGGTGGATTAGTATAATAATCAATAAAGTTCTTACATAATTTTAGAAATTTTACTCAAATATAATTTTTTCGAAAATAATTTTGTAATTCATATTTTTATGGCTGTTTCTAGAGATCCCCAAATCAATTTTAGTTTATAGGGTAACTAAAGATATTAATAATATAGTTTCTTTTTAAAAAGCTTTTTTAATTACATACAATTATTAAAAGATTTCAGGACATTTTCTCGATCAAAAGTTGCGATTAAACTAAGTAAAGTAGTAATAAAATATGATGCCGCTTTTCCTTCCGATAGTTCAAAAATCCAGTTTTTTGCCAAGCTTCGCTTTTGGCCATCCCAAAAATTGTTGAGCACATTTTAAAGTCTCTATATCGAGCTTGTGTCTCTTTTCGTTTTATTTTATTGTGGGCAAGTCCCAAGGCAACTTGGTTTTTGGTCGCATCCCAACCCCGCTCCAGCAGAACCCATTCCCATTCCCAATCCCAAGCCCATTCCAAGCCATCCAACCCATCGCTGGCCATTCCATGGCATAGCCATTCCATTTCAGCTCGGAGCTCATAACTGTTCTTGACGCGCTTACCTTTAAAATTAGCTGTAGCTGTATCTGAGGCTGAAGCTGTAGCTGTATTTGTATCTGAGGCTGAAGTTGAGGCTGTAGCTGTATCTGAGGCTGTGGCCCGTAAAACGGAAAATGGCCATTGGCCAAAGACATCGTGCGTTTTGGGCCGGGTTGAGTGACAACGGCTAGGCTAACACGACTAAAAGAAGCTGACTGGCCACGCCCCCAAAGCGGTCGCCTCTAAGTACGCCCCTGCTAATCAACTGCGTATTTCAATTTACCGTTGCCAAAAAAATGAAAAAAATATATAAAAAAGAATTCACCAAAGTGGTAATGGTTCACTGGGAGAAAAAAGGGAGATGTTAAGCTAATTTTCCGAGTTTATTATTCCCGAAAAAAGTGAAATCTAAGCCTGTGTATTTGGAAGTTTTGCCAAGCATTTTTTATTTTATCACCCATATTAGTTTTATGTGTTTCAATATTCATTAATAATATTTTATGCTGAATTTGTATTGTTTCTGTATTTTATGTAATGTGGAACTACATTAATAAATATGTAAAATATGTTTCAAAATAAAATTTTCTTCATCTAAATGTTGTGTTTTTTCTTGAATTTACATATTAATATTTTTGTCAGACTATTTAATTAAATTTAATGTAAAAAGATAACAAGTTTTAATATTGTTCGTTTTGTTTCCAATTTAATTTTACATATTTAGAATTTGATTTAATAATTTCACATGAACTTATTTCAACTTACGCAAGAACAAAAAAGAAAATTATAGATCACCACAAATGGTAATATTAAATGCATATAATTATTTTTTTTACAGTGATCTCGTCGGAAAGTGGCTAAAACGAGTCAGTAAACCCAACAGGAGACTCAACCAGGGGGCACTAAAGATAATTCCGATTTTTATGCGACACCCGCTAGCTTTGTTCCGACTTATTATTGCCGACGCTCGGTTATGGCCCCGGAGTCGAGCGAATTGTGGGAGATTCGTGTGCCATTTCCAGACCCTGTTCCGCCCCCTCCCCTTCACTCGGCCGGCATTAAGTAATTTTCCCATTGAATCTGCTCCAGATTCCCACACAATTGCTCTGCCGCCTACTTCTATTTGGTACTTCCCTGTGTCTCTCTGGGCTGATTTCCTCCTTGATTTAATTATTTACGTTTCTTGCCGGCCCTTTGCTAATTTTTGTTTGCTTTTTATTTGCTTTTATTTGCAATTTCCAAGTCTTTTGCCAAGCAGTACAAAATAATTGCGCAAAAAGTAAAGAAAACAGAGCGAAATTGGGCGCAGGGCGAAAGTGTAGTATATAGTAAGCCACCTTAAATGGGTTTGGGCCATTAAATCTGCTGCTCAGCTCATTTGGGCTGTTTTGTTGCTTTCCTCACTCGCCAGATTTCTCGAAAAAAAAAACCCGACTATATAGTCTAATGGGTGCTCCGTGAGAGCCATTGAAAGATAATCGCCGAAAGCTGCTCAATTAACATGGCCTTAGCTGAGTAGATCCAAGATAGATGATTTCGATTCTTCAAAGCGAGATGCGTAAATGAAAAAAAAAACTAAAAAACACAGCTCGATCCAAGTGAATATTTCACTCTCTTGTAACTTTCTAAAAAGAATATTGTCAGATTCGATTTCCTTGAGCTGTCTTCAAAGAGCTAAATGTCTTTATAGCCAAGTTGTGCAAATTACTGCAATTAAATAATTTAAACAGGATTTCAAACATCAATGATATGTTCATGAATTGGTTTTAACAAAAATTACTCAATCATAAAAATTATGAAAACTATGTCATGGTAATAGCTAAACGTTTTTAAAATTAATAAATTAATGAAAACTTAAAAAAACTCCATCATGGTAATAGGTAAACATTTATAAACATTTTTAAGCTAATGCAACTACTTAAAAGAACAGAATACCAAATTTTTCCCCTGACCTTTCTGAATTACTGCATCACAAAACCAAAAAAAAAGTAATTCAATTAACGAACAACACCTACTTGAGAATCTCATTATTTATGGCCACTTTTAAGCCAAACTAATTTCAGTTTTTCCCAAGCTGCACTTTTCCCAGAATTCTTTGCATTCACTTTGGATACCGACAAAAAGGGAGAATCACTGGGATCTCCCACTCTGCCCCAGAAAAGCACTCATTTCACTATCAAATCTCTGAGCCGTATCCCGCTGGGTGCGATTCTCAAAAGCCATGACCCGAACTGGGTTCGAAAACCATAAAAAAAAGTTTCAGATACAACAGATACAGCAGATACACAGACATCAACCGGGGGACAGCTGACAATGCCATCGTTTTACTAACTTAATTCTACCTCTCGCATTAATCAAGGCCCAGCTCACACACACACAACACACACAACATAATTATATGATTAATAAGCCCCATTGTGATCGCGTCGGGAGGAGTTGGGTGAGCGTGAAAATGAAAGTGGTGAGTGCAGTCAGGAGGAGGAGGAGGAGGGGGAAAATGTGCTGCGGGTAGGGGAGGGGAGGGGCGGGGGGGATAAGCGATGATCGCTGAGCATGCGGATTGCAATTTGCCGTTGCACTTTTCGAATTAGCTTCTCTGTTTGTTGTACTCTTGCTAAGGGGATACAATTTTTTATAAGGAGTTTGTAATGCAGATACTTTTTTATGTTTTAAATAGCAAATAAGTCGCTTTGTTCGGAAATGGAACAATATTTAATATCAAAGATTATAAAAAACAAAAAACAAAATTGGTTAATTTTGAATATGCAATTTTGTAGATTTTTTTAATATCAAAAATTGTAAAAAAAATGTATTCAAAATTTGTTATTTTCGAAGATAAAATTTAATAGATTTTTTATTTCTGCCGTTTAATGAGAAATTCACCGTATCCAAATAAATTAATTCCAATTAAACATTCCAATAGCTGATATAAGAACAATGGGTAAAAAAATTGCAAAGCATTTTAGTTATTCAGAGAATTTATTGATTTTTTTGTAGAAAATGTTCTTTAAAAATCTGGAAATATTTATTAAAATCGAACAACTATATCCCATAGCTTTAAGTGTAACTTATTTAGAATAAGATTTTAAAACTGAATTGTTGTCAAGAAATTTTTATTGGTGAAATATCTAAAAATCCATGAAATCAAAAGTCATTGCCCTGAAAGAGTATACCAAAAAGTCGGTGTGTGAATTCCCGATTTTGTATCTTCCCGCAACGCGGAGGTTCCGTTAGTATCTCGTAAGCCAGGGATATGGCAACCTGGGGAGTTTTCCATTGTTAGCTTTTAATTTTGGACGTGCGAGCGCAATTAGGCGCGAGGCAAATTGCATCGCGATCACTCATCTAATATCTAGCGGTTCGAAAGCCCCACATATGCCATACTATATGTACATATAGTAGATGTAGACGCATTAACGAAGACTTATTGCTGGCACTGGGCAACCAAAAACCAATTCCATATTCAACGGTAACCGAACTCATAGGAATTACAAATTTTTCGATCCATAGTTTAACTGTTACGTTTGCTTTGGGATATTGCAGTAGCAAAATGTATTTTTACGCTAGAGTTAACCAATTAATCATTGTAGGAGTTGGTATAAATAATGATGAGCATTAAAAACAAACATTAAAGATAAATGTTGCGATGAATAATTATGCCGAATTATGTACATAAATAATATATAAATAACATTTTATTAAAAAGGAGTAACGAATATTAGAAATAAATGTTGCAATGAAAAATTATGCCGAATTATGTACATAAATAATATATAAATAAAACTTTATTTATGATTAAAAAATATTAGAGATACATGTTGGAATGAATAATTATGCCGAAATATGTTCATAAATAATATATAAATAAAACTTTATTAAAAATGAGTAACAAATTTGATTGATTTAATTATCCCATATAAATAATCGCATTAAATAGTACCTTAAATAATTTGAATAAAATCTCATTTATTTATTGCTCCTTATAACTTTTAAATTTTCCTATATTTATTGCTGAATTTTCATTGTTAAACTTTTTGGGTTAATTTATCATTTTTATGGTATTGCTGTTGTTAACTTACACTTTGCTGAGCAGTGTTCATTTGTTCAATTTTGGCGTGCGGAAAGTTGGTGTCAACCGGGCTTTCGTTGGGCATTAATAACACCAGCACCAGTCAATAATACCCGGCGCTCCATCATCGCCGATGTGTCCCGGAGCTGGCACGCTCGCTTTGAATGTAATTAGGGTCACCTGGCACGGAGCAGTAGATGGAGCTGGAGACCGCGCTGAAGCCGGAGATGGACCATGGTCCAAATGCCATTAGAGCTCAGCCACCGCACACCACTTTGGTGGTTTGACTGCGGGCCAAAAACAAAAACTAAAAAAAAAAACTTCGCCAAACGGCTGCTGACAAATGTCAGGGCGCAGAAGTTGGTAAACCTTTTTTAATGGTCTTGCCCTATAAATAAGTCGACATTTTCACCCATGTATGGATATGGTAGTACACTGAAAAAAAATTTTTTTTTAAATACAAAATAATAGTTTCCATTTGATATAAAATTTTATTTTGAAACTATTGAGAAGAATTTATAAATTCGTTTAGCTTAATGCTATAAATTTTAAAATGGACATTTAATCGTACTTATTATTTAATTTATATTCAGCTTTATACATAAATAACATAATTTTTCTATATTTGGTATTTTTATGTTGTTTATTTTTTTGGTTATTATGTGGTTTTTACATTTTTTTGCAGTTGATATTAGAAGCAATTAGCAAAATTTACCAATGCCAATCAATTTACCAATTCCAAATTTGTCTAAAGAAAATAATCCTATAATTATATTTAATTTTAAATAATTTTTCCATTTTTAAATTGAGATTTCCATAATTATTTTGTATGATTTAATTTTTAAAACATTTAGAATGAAATGTATTTCAATATTCTAAGGGCTATCGGTTTTGTTTAGTGCTGTTTGTACAATACCTTCTACCAACGAGCATTTGCATATTCCCCTCCTCTGACGAATGTCTGCTCCAGATGTTGCAGAAATAACTTGGTAACTTGGCCCGTGAATTGGGTTAGAAGCATCGCATTGCATTGCCACCGATCGCATTGAGCCATCGATGCCGGCCAACACTGCGTATGAGTATGAAAATGAGCAGATACCGAACCAGATCCCAGATCCCAGATGCTGGATGTGAGATGCTGAATGCTGGATGTTCGATGTGAGATGCTAGATGCAAACGAGAGTATCGATGATGGGTCGTTCTGTCGTCTGTCTTCGCCCGATTTTGTGCCGCTACTCACGATTACCACCGCGATGATGAGCTGTCGAAGCTGTGGATGTCGGATGTGGGTCAAATGGTTGGTTTGCCATGGTTCCATGGAAAAAGTGTTTCTAGGCTGGCGCTGCGAGACTCAAGTCGAGACATAGACATTCGGTTGAGTGCCAGTAAATAATTTTTATATTCAAATTAAATCTGCGCCACCAGGTCTCCATAAATACTTGCTAAATAAAAACTATGATCGTGCTCCGATGGCAAAGTGCTGAGACGTGTATTTAAAATAAAAATCAACGAAATTAGTTTCTCTTAAAATCATTTGAATTATATATTTAATGATTTATGTTCAAATTAAAAATGAAAGCGTACTACCTCTAATGAATTTATTTTGTTTAGCTCTCGTTTTTTTCCCCAGGTGCAGTTAACGAAACCAGTATTACAATAAAAATAAAGTTAGGAGAAAACTATAATTTACTTACAGCTGAAGTAAGAATTAAGTCGCCTTTAAAGATGTATTTTATGTTGATGCTTTCGATTGAACAACAGAACTTCTATTGCAAAATAATACGAAACAAGGCATTATCTTACCTTAATTGGTAGAATTAGTGGTTAACCGTAAACCAGGTTAAGTGAGCATGATAAATGGCTGTAGCTGTAGCTGTAACTCTCCATCTCCGCCCTAAACTAATTTATTCACTCTAGTTTAGGGCGAATGCAAGAAACGGATTGAAGTGCTACAGCCATAATTAACTGCAATTAATAATAATTAACCCAACCTAATGGTGAAGACTTCAGAGATGCCCTCGACACCTTTCTCCAGCTTGAACAGAAACCACAACGGATTGCATTGAGGTACAAATGAAAACAAACAAAAACCACAATTAATTGCAAATGATATTCATATCAAATAACAGCTGTACGCACATTAATATTCGAAAGAGCTTTCTGTTTGGCTACGTGCCTGCAACTAACAACCGGGCTTAAACCGAATTAGACAAGCCAGGGCTCACAGCAGTTACATGCATCCATGGTCTGCAATAATAATTTTCATTTCAATTTCAAATCAGATGCCACACAAAGTCGCAGATGGAACTCTCTCGGCATAATGGCTGACAGCGTTGAAAATGGGTTAACAAAATCCAAGTGGATTATGTGGAGCGCGGTTTTATTAAGTCTTTTGGGAGGCTGCCATCAGAAGAGTTGATTCCAGTGGAGAGCCAGTTTTATTTTCCCTATCCGGCGGTGCAACCGAGGGCAGCAGATCTTCAGGCATTAGCTTACTACATGCAGAGAAAATTGCACAATTAATGCAGGTGCACTTAAAAATAAATAAAAATAAAATATATACATATATATATATATATGGAACTAGTATTCGCATTTATATAGTGCCTTAAAAGCTATGACTGCACTAAAAATAAAGAGAGAAAATAAAACTCCAGGTTAGTGAAATAAATTTGCACAACAATTATCCTTTCATGGCACTCATTTAATGGGTTCTCCGGCAGAGGCCGACCAGACCACCAACTCGATCAACATCCTCCTTCGCTGATAAATTGCCCGACCAGCAGTAATTGCTAATTATTAATAATTTAATATAATAGTTGGAGAATATGAAAGACAAGCTAGCGATGAGCGCTAATGATTGTCATTAGAGCTCCAGCTATGGTGAAGCTCCAGGGCCGAGGTGGCACAACATCTAAACCGTTTAGTTAGGCAGCTGCAATAAATTTTACCAACTAGCCCGGAGTTCGTGCTGGCCAGCAAAGGAGGGAATGGAATAGGGAATGGGCGGAGGTACGAGCCCCAAGTTGTCGTTGCAGATTGCATGCGAAAACTTCCGCCGGTCTTGGCAGTCGTATTTGTTGCAACCACAAGCTCACACAGAGTCAGAGCCACAGTTAGAGCAAAGTTGGTCCGCACCCAGGAAGTGGAAGTGACACATTCCAAGCCAAACCAAACCAAGTCCCAGCCAGCATTGTTCTCAAATCCTTACTGACACACTGAAATTGTTTTGCCAACTGTTGACGTGGTTTGTTGCTCATTTGTCGCCATCTGCCGACGTTGTTGTTGTTGTTGCTGCTGCTGTTGCCGTTTGCCGCTGACTGATTGCAATCTCATTACGTCCCCCATCAGTCCGACATGGGTTTCCTCTGCATGGCTGCAGGAAGCAGAGCAGAAAAATCCCCAGGCCAGGCATTCCGAATTATTCAGCAAAAATTGTCAGAGCAGCGTTGTGTTAGCGGTTATTCCATTGTTTTACACTTCTTAAATGGTTACTCTGCTAGCTTAATTAACTTTGGAGAAAGAACAACAAAAAAAAAAAAAAAAAAAAAAAAAACAACAAACAAGAAGAAACCATTACTCGTTGTTCATTTACACATCTGTATATATTATCCATTAAATGTTCTAGGTAAAGTACGTAAATACAACGTTTTTGAGCGTTCTGTTGCGTGTTGGCACATTTTCATTCAGAATTTCTTTTTTTTCCGTTTCTTGGCCAAAACAAAAGATCAAAACTGGGACTATCAACTTTTTTGGGAGTTGCATGGCGGCATTGTCATAAACTAGGTTCAAACTAAGCTAAGTAAATTATATATATACTCGTATGTTAGCCAATAAAAAGTGCATGTTGTGCTAGCCTTTAGCAAAAGTCTATTAAGTCTAGAACAATATAAATAGAAAGGCCAGATCCGAACTCGGGAAAGTGTTGTTAATAATTCATATCTCAAAATTGGTTAGAAGTTACAAACCAAATTCGGACTGGGCCTTGTAAATAGTATTGCTAAAAAAAATCCATAGATACACAGATAGATAGATGCTGGCTTCGATAAATAATTTCACATACAATTGGCATATTGTCCATTCACAAATATACATATAGTCCGATAAATACAATCCATCTATATACGTTTCATAAAGTCCATGTGTAGGTAATTTTTTTGGTAATTGACTGGCCACTGCTAACCCGGCGAAGTAAAGTATCTTATAAATTGTAAAGCTAAAAGCAGCGGCGGGATCGATGGGTTGGGTTGGGTTGGGTCGCCTCCTCCTCCTCCTCCTCCTCACTTGCATAGTCAGCACTTGGGCGTGTTGGCCCCGCTACTGACGCTGCTCGTCTCCAGGTGCTGCATCAGCAGCTGTTGGAGATCGGCGCGCAGGGCCCGCTCCTCGTTGATCTGCAGCTTGATCTGGGACATGTCCTGCTGCATCTGCCGGATGGCCGTCCACAGCTGGCGCAGGGTGGGGGTCATGTCCTCGTTCTCAAGGCCTGCTTTTCGTTTTGTTTCGATTCGATACGATTCGATTCGGAGTCAGTGTGTGGAGTGGATAAAAGAAAATCGAACAGAGAACAGAATATGTTAGTGTTGTGTGTGAGATCGGATAAGCGAGGTGATTAAATGGTGATGTGAACGTTCTAAAAAATAAATATATATCATAAGATGTATGTGCGTAAAGGATATTTTTAAGGCAATCTCAAATAATAACTGAGGAGCTTGCTGCAGGTAATAATTACAATTACATGTTTATCATATAGTAAATCTATGGTAAGGTTCAGGTGGCTTGGTTAGGATATTTATCTTGAAGTGCAACATTTTTAGCTACAGGTATCTATCCGCTACTTTACAGGTTTGAGGTTTAAGTTTAATTTAAGAGTATTACTACATTAATATACAACATCGTACACACAACCACACAGACAAACAAGGGCAGATTCGTCTTGTAAAGATTTTATTCATTGTTCTTTTTCGATTCGTAGAGCTAGGTCGCCAACTCTCTCGCTCCAATGCGATTACAGTACAAACGTATAAACTGGTTAAATATAGATTATATATAGTAAGTTCATTTGGTTAGACAAGGTTTCCAGTTCACAAAAACACTTACAAAATAATATGGTTTTACCCTTCGATCGGTAATGCACAACAAGTTACAAGTTACTCTGATTTAGTTGCTGACTACTTTGATTTAGTTGCTTGCTAGGCAGGTAACGAACACTTAGATACATCTCAAGTAACTCACTAGGCAGATATTCGTCCGCACTCGGATTTAGTATGCACAGAAACACAGATACGCAGGTTAGAAGTGGGAGTGAGTAGTAAGAAGCTCTATCCAGTCCACACATATAGTATATAGTATATATAGAGTATTGTTCTACAGCTAAATCGGGTTGATCCACTCTTCTATATGGCCGTGTAAAAAAAATAGAAAGTTTTAAGCCGTGGACGGAGGTTTACAGCCCTTCTGTTTTTGATTCGTCGCGGAACAGCAAACTACGAATTGCAAATTACAAAAAATATAATCAGGAACCAGCTGCAGTTGCACTTCAAGTGGCAAGCATCTCTTCGCTTAAAAAAAAAAAAACAACACCAAATAGCATCTATTGCACCTAGTCTTAGTCTTCTCATTAGGCTACATAGTAAAGATACAGATATAAAACAGTGCAGGCTCCAAGCACGCTCGCAAGGGCCATAAACGAACTCTTGGGTTAATCTAAACGAATCCTCGTAAGTACTGCAACTAATTGCACCAATTTCGTTTAGTTTTGGGCTCCCAGGATCCGCACCCAATTATCTATCCGTTAAGTTGTTTAGGATCTAATAGCTTGTGGCATTGAAAGCTTTGCGCAGCCAAGAAATCAACTCAAAATAATTAAATATTCAAAGCAAAAAGCGTTCTGTATCTGCATTTTGCTTTTCACCGGCACCGGCATTGGCAACTGCAACTGTATCTGTATCTGGAGCTGGGGCAGCAGGCGGCGATGCGGTATGCGATATGCGGATGCGAATGCGGATGCAGATGACTGATGGATGAGCATGAGGCCCGACCCCGACTCAAAGATGGTTGATCTTGCGCCACTGTTTCATCACAAAATTACCGCAACACCAGCTGCCCGACTGCCGCTTGCTCCCGTCGGCATTCAGTTCCAGACCCGCTCCGGCCGGACCCCCTGCCGCTCCATTGCCCCGGAGCAGCTCCCGCTCCACATCGCTATCGTCCGACCGCTCCCCGCCCGCCAGCTGGGGCGTGCTCCTCTGCAGTGTGCTGGTCCTCAGGGCTCCGCCGCAGTTCATCAGGTATCCAGCTCCGTAGCCCGCATAGCGATGCGAACTGGAGGTCTCGAAGGACCGATTCAGCCTCCGGTCATACAGTCCAGGGTGTCCTTGCGGATTGGGCTTCACTATAGTCGTTGTCTCGTTGCTGGCGGGGACTCGCTGGTAGGTCTGCTGTGGCACTAGCTTCGGTGATGGCTTGTTCTTCCTGGGCAGCAATGGGGAGGTGCACACATTATCATAGCCCGAGCCAAAGCCGCTCTTCAACCGGTTCAGGGACTTCCGGGTGGCCCTCTCCTCCGATAGAGCCCGCTGGTAGTCCTTGATGGTGGGGGAACCACCTCCTGGTCCGGTCAGGGAGTATCTGTGTCCCGGAGCCGCATTCACCGAACTGGAGTACAGGTTAAAGTTGTTCGGACTGGCCTCGCGCCAAATGAAGGAGGAGTTGAGACTGCCAGCCGAGTGCTGGCGAGCCTGGTGAGGATTCCGCTGCTGCTGAAGGAGATGCTGCTGATGCGACTGTTGCTGCTGCTGCTGCTGGGTGAGGTAGGACGAGGTTCCAGCGTTGGCTTCGAACGGCAGCTGGGGATTGGAGGTCGAGAAGGTTTTGCTCGTTTTCAGCTTGCCACCGCGAATCGGCAGGCACGGAGTCCAAGGTTGCAAGGCTATAGGTTTCAGATCGGTTCG
The DNA here is from genome assembly GCA_021224005.1 of Drosophila setifemur. Classification (NCBI taxonomy): domain Eukaryota; kingdom Metazoa; phylum Arthropoda; class Insecta; order Diptera; family Drosophilidae; genus Drosophila; species Drosophila setifemur. Next base: position 10,785,480 of record JAJJHY010003831.1, on the reverse strand, counting down.
GATCGGATCGGATCGGTTCGGATCAGGTGTGGTTGCAAAGAGACAGAGAAAAATGAAGAGATTTGAAGAAACGGAAAAACGAAATACCAACAACGACACAACAGGACATTAGGAGACCAAAACCAAATCCCGCAAAACCAAAAGCACAAAAACCAAACAGATCACAACGTCTAGGAAAACAAGAAGCAGAGTTAATGGATTTGGGATTTGGGAGAGATGGAAAACGGAATGAAGTTTCACAGATGGATATGGGTATGGAGAAAACATATATAGTGAATATAGTGAATTACAACACCGAATTCGGAAAAGCAGCAGGAGAATAAAACAAACAAAAGGTACCAAAAACCACTAGCAAAGGAACAAACCAACCGGTTAGTGTGGGTCATATCTGGATTATAGGATGAGTTAGCAAAATAATCCTCAGCTGGGAACCAACATATATATACAGATCGTGTGTAACTTAATACTAAATGGTGGTGAATGCTTTTAATGGGTGTGTTTTGTGGACTGGGAATCGATAGCGTTGGGAATAAATTAAACTAAACTTTACATTGGGTAAGGGGGTAACAAAATTATATATTTATTTAAAGTAACAAATCAAATAGTTTAATTCCAATTGTGGTTAATACAACAAAATATTGTAATACAATTAATTCGGTATTCCTTTGTAAACAAAACTTTGGTTCCTTGGTTTTAACACGAAGTCAATTCTTGGCCAATTGTACAACTGAAAATTCATATTTTTCGCTTAAACATAATTTTGGTAATCGGTTAACAATCGGTGAGCTTAAAGTTAATTCATCAACTAAGTCTAGTACAATGTTCTTGGTTAAATTTGGAAAATTCTCCTCATTCCTCGTATTTAGTGCAACGTCAAACGCTTTGTTATAAAATGAATAAAATCATGAAATCCTCAAAAACCAAACCACAACAAAATGATAAATGGTTTGATTAGCTTGTTTTTCTTTAAGTGTGTGATTGTGTGAGGATTGTACAGCCGGGTGTGTGTGTGTGTTTGTGTATGTGTTTGTATGTTTGTGGTAAAAATAAGCAGCTTGGCTAACAATTTTCAGCTTTTCTTTTTGTTTTTCGTTCAGCAAATGATAATTCGGAAGTTGAGTCGGGAGAACATGGAAATCCTTACAGCTAGATGAAGCACATTTGGGATGGCCGCCGCCACTTACCCGAGTGGATGGTGTTCCTGGCGCTGTTCTGGTAGGCGGCACAGTACGCCTCGAAGACTCTTAACACCAGGGCGTCCTCCTCGTAGGTGGGCTGGTTCTTCCTCCCGCTGCAGTAGCTGGCCAAGGCATTGTTGGAGCTACTGCCTCCACCGCCACTGCCGCTCCCCGATCCGCTGGTGGTGGCCTTTAACAAACTGGGCCGCAAAGGCGGCGTGGGACGCAGGCAGCTGATCGTCCAGTTAGCTGAGGATTAACAATGGGTATTAGTAGGAGAATAAATTAAGCCTTTTAAAAAAAAATAGTAACAATCCTGTTATGGATTTAATAATATTTAACAATGAATCCAATACTTAAATTTCATGCCTGATAATTATTTCAAAAGTTATCAGGTTAAGCAGGGGAATTAGTTAAATACTAAATAATATCACTGAACAACAACCCTGTTATCAAATTAAATATATTTCTAAATTAATCCAAAACTTAAATATATTGGCCTGGCCTAGGTCTCTAGTAGCCTTGTTAAAACCCGATTGGCAATTGCATTCATAAGTTAGGTAACTTTGACTAATGATTTTTGATGGATGAACAAAATCGTCAAGTCCCCGTACCTTGATATATAGGTAACTCCGATTTTTGCATTGTTAGGCCAGGACTATAAATAGTTATCCTCCTAATTATTTTAAAAATTGTATGAACTCTGTTAATAAATCTTTAATGTTTTAAAGATAATATAGAAAGGGAACATTTATGGGCCTGCTTCCATATTTTTTTTAAATAAATACAATAGCTAAAATATAAAACAATAGCTAAATTTTAAAATAGGCATTACATTTTACAGGCAGAGTTGACTATTTAAATTCCCTTTCACTTTAAAAATTTAGGGATTTTAAAATTAAATAAATAAATAATTGTTTATTTGTAACTTCTACATAACTTTCGAACTTTTTTTCTGAAGAATTCTGGGTTTAATTTTGAATAAACTACATATTATTTCGACTTCCTAAGTTAAATTTAATGAATTTTCAGGACTCACCCCTTGTGCTTCCTTTCCTTGCGTTTGGCCCCCCCGCTGCCGCTGCTGCTGCTGCCTGAATTGCCGCTGGACTGGCGTCCATGGATGGCGCTGTGGCCTGGGCTGCTATCTTGCTGTTTGGTGTCTGGGCTGAACTTGATCTGTGGCCGGCTGCCCCCAGATGACTTGGTAGACTTGGTGGTTGTGGCGGATGCAGATGATGTGGTGGAGGCGGAGTGTGCGTGTACTGATTGTAGCTGAGGTGGTGGTTGAACGACTGGCTCCGTTTGTGTTGTGACATCGAGTTGGTGGCCGGCGAGCCCTGGTGGCTGTTGCTCCCGCTGTTGCCGCTGGGCGGGATGCTGGATGGGGTGGTCGGAGGCGGACGACCGCCTCCCGGTGGCAACAACATGTTGTGGCTCTGCGGCGGCGACATCTGCAATGAACAAGGCAACGGAAACTCCAATTAAAATCGAATCTTTAAAAGAATCTTGTAAGGAAATTTAAGAATAATTAATTTGAACAACTGAAAGTTAGTTTCATGATCAGCGAATCTCTAGAATCAGGATCAGCGTTCATTAGCAACAAGAACAACGTACAACGCGGCAGGCGGCAGGAGGCGAGTCCTTCAGGCGATTCCTGCAGCGAGCAAAGCGCAGCAAGCAAATCGAATCGAATGCGTTTGATTTGGTTTTGGTTTCTGGATTTTGATTTCTGGATTTTGATTTCGAATTTTCAGTACATAATTTGTCCAATCTGTGTGTTGCTGAGCGTTAGATAAATGTTTTGTAATTCGTTTAGCTTTTAAATGGATGAAACCTCAATTCAAAAACAATGCCAAAAGGATCCTCGAAGTGTAACTCAACAAGGATGGGTCTATTCCTGGTTTTTCATTATCGAGCAGGTTTGCAAAAGATTAAGGAAACTAAAGTGATAAATACACAATTAAATTTTAGAAGATTTTGGAAACTATTTTAAAATGTTCCAAGCAACAAGGAAAGTATCTTTACGTTTTTCCAAATTTATCTTCGAGCTCAGCTTACCTTAAAGGTTTTTTATGGCTGTTTTTTAGGTGGCTAAATGAACACAACTTCTCAAAATAAAAACATATTTATAATTATTTCTTAAAGATTTCACTACACTTTCTTGAATTAAATATTCTCTTCACTAAATTTAGTTTTAACTTGAAAAATGGAATAATAAAAAAAGTATTTTAGCTGCTTCCCCTTTGAATGGATAGAAAACAATGAACTGGCACCGGGTTAGTCAAGGATGTGATGATGAGGAAGCATTGTGTGGATGCGATTGGTAACTTTTTGTATTTTTTTTTGGACGTGCTGCATTTGGCCAAATGGTTGCTTTTTGGAGCATTAGGACTTTTCGAATGTGAGGAACATGAGAGAGCAAAACGAATTTACAAAACAATCAAACGGAACACGTGCACGTGGAACAAACGCCCGCCAGCCAGGCCACCTGGAGGCCCAGTCCCAACCGGAGGAGGGAGGGAAACCCTCAGGCCACCTGACCGGCGATCCATTTCGGTTTGCTTGCCTTCTTCGGCCGACGAAGCAACGCGGCCCGCACAAATGGGGCAGTCGAGGAGCGAGTTGGAGTCGTGGGAGGAGGCGATCATGCCCTCATCCTCACTGCACAGCGGACAGCTCGATGAGGCTGTGGTGGTCGTCGTATTGGTGGTGCTGGTCGTGCTCCCATTGTAGCAATCCGCGCAATTCTGGCAAACGGAGCAGTACAAGGCCCCCTCACTGTATCCACTGGCCCCGAGCGAACAGAAGCAGCTGGAGCACACCGAGCCCGAGTCCTTTGAGTCCTTGGAGGTCAGGCTCTTGTTGAAGGCGTGAGCTAAGCCCCGCAACACCTCCGGCGGGAGGCGCTCCTTCTTCCACCAGTGCGCATACATCCCGGACCGAAAGGTCTCCTGCGGCCCAATGCGATCCGTGGAGCTGGAGCTGAACAGGATGTCGTTGGACGGAGGATTCCTATTTGTCTCATCCATGCTCGCGCTGGAGGGCAGGAAAATGCTGCGCGAATTGACCTGCACGTGGGCGGAGCTAATGCAGGGGGAGTCCTCTTTGCGGTTGGTTGGCGTGGTGGGCTCATCCGGGAGCTGCTGCAGCTGGTCCTGTAGAGGCTCCACCTCCTCCTGCGTGGCCTCTGGCGTGAGGAACTTCTCGCGGAACATGCCGCACACATCGAATCTCTCCGGCTCCACGTTATCCAGCATATCCTGGCCAGAATCGGCCAAGGGGGAATATTGATCGGGATTAGGGGGATCCGGGGAGGTGATGGTGCAGCTTCCGGCCATACCGCTGTCACTGGATCGCGGACTGGGACACTGGGAGCTCTCGCAGCAGCGGCACTTTGTGTCCAAGTGCAGATCCGGATCCCGGCGAGGCGCAGGCGGAGGAGGCGGTCGCTGGCGATCGGACATCTGAAGAAACTGATAGCTAATGCAGCGCCGGATAGATTCCCGGCTTCTCTCCGGTGGTGGATTGCGCTTTTTGGAAGCCGTATCAATGCAGAGTTCCGTGGTGGAGCTGCTTCTTGTGGCGGGATTGGGCTCTCCCTTTAGATTTCCCGTCGAGGGACTGTCACTCTTGTGGGACACCCGCTTGTCCGAGTTGAGGTTGTGACCAGGAAAGGGTGTGGCATCCCTCTGAAGCTTCAGAGGACTCTGTAACGCCTCCTCGAAGTTGTAGAGCAACTCCGCCTGCAGCTTATCCGGAGCAGTGCGACAGGCGGCGGGCAGATCTATGGAGCTGGAGTGCAGCTCCTCCTCCTGCTCCGCATCCACACTCTGCATCTGCATATCTTGCCGATCCTTCCAATTGGGCACATAGACCTCTGTATTCTTGCTGAGATTAAAGCGATTTCCCACAAAGATGGTGGGCATGCTGTGGCGTTCCGTGGGTGATGCTGGAAGTGGGGTGGGTGGCTCCTGGACACTCGCCTCCCTGCTGAGATCATAAGGCATGCTGGCCAAGTTCTCGCAGGCCGTAAAAGCACCGCCCAACCGACCCGCATACTTGGAACTGGCATCGGAGCTCTGCTGTTGCAGCTTCGCCCATTTTACCGGTTCCTCCTCTACGCAGTTGGTGAAGCTGCCACCCAGGCCCAGCTCCAAGGTGGCCGTGGATGTGTGCACACTGGAATTTCGAGTGGTGGACTTCCGGGCCAGAGCTCGCAGAGCCCGGGACCCAATGACTAGGGACTCCTTCTTCAACACATTTTGTGCCAGCACCTCGTCCGTGTCCAGGGAATCCAATTTAATGAGATTGATGGAGGAGCAGTGTCTGCCATGGTCCACAAAAGTGCCCGAGGAGTTGCACATGGAATCGGTGCGCTTGTTCTGATAGAACTGCACATACTCAAATGGATCCGAGTCACAGGAATGCAGGAACCCGTCCTCGAAGTCATCGTCATAGCTCTCCGAGTCCGTGGGCAGCTCGATGGCATCCTGCCGCTCCAGCTCAGACTGCCCCGACTCCTGGTCGGCATTGAGATCCTTCAGCTTGGTGGAGGCCTTATGGCATCGCCTCTTGCGCAGCGCAATCCGCTTGAGATCGATACTCTGGCGAGCCTGGGGATAGAGCAGCATCTTCACGATGACGCTTCTCAGCCCACCTGCCCGCACCAGGCGCGCAAAGTGGGCACTGAGATTGGCGTAGGGGGCGGTAGGTGGATAGTTGCTGGGCGGCAGGGTTTGGCGGAGAGGACGCGCCTGTCCGCCTGGTGAACTGGATTGGTAGTAGGCGCAGAGCGAGAACCGCGTGCAGTAGCCCCTTGAGTCCAAGTGCTCACTCAGCTGCTCAAGTCAAAAGTTCAAAAGGATTCCAGAAACTAAACGGTAATCAAGTATCAAGGGATGGATATCGTCACTACTTACATGCGCCGCGTTCAGATGTCCCAGCGAGGAGTTGCTCAGGTTGCTCAGCTGCCGCTTGATGCCCATCGGCAGGCTGGGATTATTGGCATTGAGCAGCTCCACCCACTTGTTGGCCTCACTCGGTCCCTGGCAAACGGCCACGATGCGATCGATCAGCGGACTGCTGATCTCAAAGGCGTTCTTAATCGCATCAGTGTCTTCCAGCCGGTTCACTATGATCCCGGTCAGCGGGAGCTTGCCCTGCAGGTTTAAAAGAACTTTAATAAACAGTTCAATTGCATTATCTTTGTCATTCCTACCTCGTAGATGAAGGCACTCATCCTTTGGCTAACGCTCAGGAAGAGCAAAGTTGAAGGGAACAGCACAAAGTAACGATCGCGATGATCTGCTCCCACTGCCACGCTGCCCATGTGAATGATGTCGCCGAGGGTGCTGAGCTCCTGACCCTGCCATCCCCGCACCGGCCCAGTGAGCACCTGCAGCTCCAGCTCCTTCTGCCGACGGGTGGCCGAGCAGGTGGCCGCAATGTCCTTGTAGACGGCTACACTCCGCTGGGTATCCCCACGATCCGGATGACTGCTCTCCATGTGCCGCTCCAGTTCCTGCAGCATGGCCGAATACTTGTCCAGCCGCCGGAAGGGCTTCGAGAGGCCCGTAGTTAGCACCAATAAGCCCGGAGTGGCTGCTCCCTGGCGTTCCATGTACTTCTCTAGGTCATCCCTGGAAGGAAAGGGAAGAATTTGAATTGCACTTCATTCGATTGATTATGTATTCCTTCACTCACTTGTACTTGTCCAATATAACAATGGCCTTGGGATGGGAAGCACAGTAGGCCTGGTGGACCTTCTTCATTATGGGAGCACTGGTGAGAAAGAGCTTGCCCACCCGATCGTTGCACTCTTCGATCTGAATGAGCAGATCCCCGTGCGTGCGCACGATCTCCACAAAGTTGCACATCAGCTGGGCGTACTCATCCTGGGTGAGTCTATAAAAAAGAAAAATGAATCCATTATAAAAGATAAATATATTATTTAATAAATCACCACTTACATTTGCATCTGTTGCATGGGCTCCAGGAAGTTCTCGAACAGCCCCTGCAACTCGGCCACATGGGCGCGTTCGGAGTCGAGGAGATCCTTTAGCACGACGGAGCGATACTCCTGGATCTCTTCCGGAGGCCGGATAGTCTCCGCCAGTGGTAACTGCACCTTGCACTCGTTCACATAGTTGCTGGGGAACCAGCCAGTCTTGTCGTTGAGGGTACCCTCCCACCACCCGCCATCCTCCCGCTGGGTGACCGTGATGAGTTCGCCCTTCTGGAAGCACAACTCATCGTTGTTGCTGCCCATGAAGGAGTACTCCGCCTGCACCACCAGTGGCTCCATGGTCGAACGTTCAAGGCTGCTTCGGCTCCGGATCCGCTCTAGATTGCTTCAACTGAAACGAGACGATGCGACGTTGAACTTGAAATATCAACCAGGCCATTTGCTCAATGAAACGCGCTACTCCTCCATCTCTCCTCCTCCCTCTACCACCACCACCATTGGAGGGAACATGTGTGAACACTTTCTGGCGGCACCTACGCACTATTGCAATTTGCTCATCATCGGAGCGGATCGTTTGGAATTCCTTTCCCCGTTCTAGGCATTAGCTAAACATTATTATTATGGCCCCAACAAAAACAAAATAGAGAACATCTGTTCTGGTTTCGAGAAAGGCGTGCGCAAGTTTCTTGACATTTTCCCATGCTTCCTTCCCATGCCACCCCCGCTGCAAGTGTCTGGAAAACTGGTGGCCAAGGCCAAGAGAAGCGGCCGGCACAAGCCATTAGAAAAATTGGTTGCAAAATCAACATTCAGAAACAACAAAAAAAAATCACTCTGTGGAATTGCGAAGCACAAATATTTCGCTTAGGGCCGTAAAAACAATATGAGAATCCGGACAGGCGAACATATAAATCATAAACAACGACCATGTCGTGCTCGAAAATATTTACGAGCCAATTTTTTATCGTCTGTTCGAAGCATTTCTTTAAGAGATCAACATCTGATTTTGTGATCGCCATAATTGAGGCAACAGAACTCAACACAGCGCACTCAAGAATATAGTATCTTGCAAATCGATGAATGTTTATGGATATCGTAAAAGTTTAATGGATGACAACACTTTCGTTGGCGGAAATGGGTTTGGCTCGTTTCGGGGGCAAGTGCAGTGGATCAATGAAATCAGTCATCTATTAAAGGCTTCCATTACAATTCGCCATATATAAATATCTGGGGTATATTTTCTGTGCATTTGCAGTGACATTGGCAAATGAAAATGGCATACACAATGCACATTTAATGTTCCATAAAACATACAAAGATAATCTGACAACTATTTTGCTGGCCTATTAAAAGGAAATATATATATCATAGGGTTGAGTCACGTATATATATCACCTGCAAATATGTTCTTTAAAGTTTTAAATTTGTGAAAAAAAAACTTTGCTTTAATTGTATGCAAGTTATTTGTTATTTTTTTGCAAATAAATTATTTATAGATTTCTTTTAACAGGTGATTAATCCCCTTTACTGGCACAAACAAAGTGAAATTAAACAAATTTTTGTATATTTTAAGGGATATATTCCCATATATAAATAGATATTTAAAACTTTTGCGTATGCCAGAGCAATGAGTAAACGCAAAAATATGAATAACAAGTTTTTTTTATTTGGCCCAAAACAATTTTTTGTTCCCCCAGCTGGGATACTAAAAATAAAAAACCAACAAAAATATAAATCATGGCGAATCCGAGTCGCGTTCCTATATGACAGAAGGGATGTGTGATGTGTGTCGATGGGTTCATTTAGGGGCTCTTTGCCAGCGGATAATTCAGATTACAGCTCCCCGTAAAGGGGGGAATATTAAGAGCAAGCACACGCCACGAGTTGTCAAGATTAATCATTTGATGATTTTAGTAGGAATTCAGCACGAACATTTGTGCCTGAGGCAAGGTCACGTTTCGGTTGCACACACGCATGAAAATGCCTTAAAATTGCCGCCTTCTCGCAATTTATTTCACCGAACACCCGTCTCTATATATACAAGTATAAATCCACTTATAACGAACGATATATACTTGTACGAAAATTTGCCGTTTTCCGCCGTTTCTGTTGCTCTCAGATGTTGCACCGCACGCGTTCATTGCTTCAGCGAAACTGCGGACCCCGCCACTGAGCACAAAATACAGAATATACAGAAAAACTGACTGACGACAAATGGGCAGCCGAATTTTCCACGGCACACGAAAGTGTCACTCTCGCTGGCTCTCGGGGATCTGGGATCGCGAGAGAATCGTCTGGGCATATGCTCACCCATCTAATACACATCCGATACACCGCATATTTTCACGAAAAATCAACAGAGATGTGACAAAATGTAAAAAGAAATATAGATCTTGCCCGCCAGGCAACAGCTTTTTATCTGAGTTTCCAAATATTCGGGGGATTTCAGGGGATCCATGTGTCTGTATCTGTGTCTGTATCTTAATTTTATTTCATTGAGAAATAGGCGACAGAATCATTTTGTTTCGCTTTGCTTTTGTTTGCTGTTTTGAAAAAACCCATAAAAATATTTGTGCCAAAATATAAGAAGCATGGCGGAATACTTGTTGGATGCGAAATCTTCCATGTTGGCGGATTCGCTCATCATCAATTGGGAACTTCGACATTGCCTAGACCACTTTGGGAATTATTTGCGAGAACCTCACCTGTTCCGTTCAGTTTCGGTTTCCTCAAAATATGGTTTATATGAGATGCGAGTGAATCATATTTAATATGTCCATGGAATGCGGTTTCTGTCGCAGATTAAAAGATAAATAGTCTACAGCCTCCTAGATACACATGTTATATGAGATATAATTTGGCATTGTGGTTTTGAGCAATAAAAAAAATGTTTTAATAAATCTTGCAACTGTCTCTGAACAATGTATCTACATTTGTTTTTGTTTTTGAGTGTAATAAAACTAGGACCAATAATTCTGAGGAAGAAAATAATAAAAACGATTCAAAGAATTTTTTAAATTAAAAGCAAAAAAAACTCATTTAATTACAGGAAATTATATGCATAAACTGTAAAGTATCCGGCTTGATGTGCCCAAAAGCTCCACTTCAAAAGCAATCCCAAGAATACATAGAATCCATGGTTAGATATGATTTATAATTGCTATGCAAAAGCAAATCAAAATCTATGTCATTTGCCCCTCCGCTTCGATTAACCCTGAAACCGCTTAAGTCCATGGCCGGCAACAATCAAATTTCCGTAGGTGGCAGTTCTGTGGTTGCATTTGCTCGAAATGAGCCAGGCAGAGGTCAGAGATGCAAAGATACAGAGACGCACAGATACAGATACAGATGCAGATGCAGAGACAAACACCAACCCATCAGAACAAAAAGCTGCGACGGCACGAAATTTTAATTAATTCATTAAACTTGCACATGGCGCCGGCAGCAACGGATGCAACCACTCACAGATACATTTGCAGATACAGATACACAGATACAGATACACGGCCAGCCAGCCAGCCCACGCTCTCTAAATATACGATCTCTCGGATATTAACGATATGTCACTGAAAGCAGAAATCAAATGAATGTCCTACGGCTTCCGGAAATGCGCAATTTGACGATGAAAAACCAAATTAGAGGGGAAAACCTCAAGTTCTGTTTATTTTCTTTGGGCGGCGACCAGCGAAATGTAAACAACATCTAGATGAGAGAAAATTGTTTTTGTTTTGCTTTGTCAGTTCTCGGGCAAAATCAGCGAAAGACAAACAAAGTCAGCCAAAGACAAAACCAAACTGATGCAGTTCTATAGCCGGCCATTTCTTGTCATGGCCGGATCCCAGTACCTTCCTGGCCCCTCGTCGTCGCTCTGCTCTGCACTCAATGCCCCCCATTCAATGTGTCAATACTGAGATTTACAGGCTGCAGCAGCCACTTGAGATGCATTTCTTCAGCGTGCCCCAAAGAGATATATAGACATAATATAATTTGATTGCTTCGCCGTATTTTTAGACGCAACTTCTCGCAGCGCCGGAGGGGGAGGAAGTTCGTCGATGTGGGCAGACAATAAAGAGGTGAGCGAGTGGGAGTTCATAATTTGAATTGATTGGGCTGTTTTGTTAGACTTTGAAGTTCCCTCTGGAGGTATATCGGATTGCCAGCAATATGCCGAAATCGAGGTCAACGGCAGAAATATGAAGAAATGCTGTTCTTTAGCATCCCCGAATAAAAATCAAGCGCATGACTTGACGGACAGCGGTTTTGTTTTGTGAAAAAACACACACCTACAGATACATAGATATTTCTGAAACGCTTTCATTAAAGCGCAAAAATAACAATAATAAGGCGGAATGGGAAATGCAAAGTAAACCGGATGTAGCGACTAAGTTGTACCCTGCAAATTGGGAAATCTATAAGTAAATAATAAGAGAACCATATATGATAATGATATTGTTTATCCTTTTTTTTTTGTTTCGGATTTCCTTAAAATTCGTGTTGAATTTAAATGCATTTTTTCGGGAAATTCCAATCAGAATGCAACAAAAATAAATTTCAATTGAATTTTATTTAAACTCTACCTAGACCTCAGATGCGAATAAAGAAATAGCAGGAATCTGCATACGGCTTGCCTTCGCCTTTCGCAGCATTTTTTGTTTTGGCAACAGTTCAAAATTGTTCGGGTAATGATGCTTGTTGGCTTGGGTGATCCACAGAGGGGCTGGCATGGTGGGGGCCTGCGGCAGTGGCACGGCCCGAAACGTGCTGAATGCTCGCCTCCGTCCTCGCACGGCAGTGCAGTTTATTTTCACAACGAATGAGAGCTCTGGAGGAGAGTGTGGCGGTGGCGGAGGCGGAGGAGGTGGCGGTTGCAGCGGCAAACAAACACTTGCCTGCCCCAAAGAGCGGAAAACGTGGTCTGGGCCTTGGCTGGATGCTATATATGCAATATATGCTACAGCTATTGACCCAATGGATTATGTAGCCGGAGTTGGGTACTTCAACCTCGCCGACCTCTTGGAGACGGCGCATTGGGTACTTCCTTCCCTATAAACCCGGCAACAAATTACGTTTGCTCGAGGATGTGGAAGTTGAGTAAGAAATGTTTTGAAATACAGAAAAACTTCTTCAGAAGCCACAACAAAAATTTCTTTACAAATCCATTGTTTCGAGTTTCTTTCAAAGATTTGTTTACCGAACATTTTTTTGTATTTCGCAAATTTTAAAGTGCTTGGCTGAATGAATATATTTGGAAAATAGCTTTAATAATATACAAATATGCTAATCATTCCTTATTCGTTAATATTTACGTATTTCGTAATATAAAGCAATATTTTAGACAGGGAAACTTTTTACCTAACACCTAAATCCATTTCTAAAATTTAGTTCCTATTTTTTTCGAAAACAGGTTTTGATTTTGAATTATAGTATAACACAGTATTTTTTTAGGTAGATGCTGAGTAGCGATAATTGTTAAAATATATATTTTGTACAAATAAGTATTCAAATACATTTTGGACAAATATAAATATCAAATTTAATGTACTTTCCTAGGATTCTTTTTATCAAAACCATAAATACATATAAATTATTTTTGAGATTGATTAGAAACCAAACTAATTTCCAATATAAAGCTATACTATTTGTTATAAAAATCTAGTTCCTGAAATTCAACCTCTCGAAGTTCCACTGTAACGACTGCCCTAAGTTAGCCTAGAGATTCGCTCCACTTGGATGACGCATCAACAGCGAGGGGGTGGAGAGAAGGGGTGGTAAATGCAGAGCTTCTGTTACCCGATGCCACTGAACCCTGCCCACAGAGTGTGGTGGGGAAAGCCTGAGTCATTTTCCAGCCAAGCTGTCTGGGCAAACTTCTTGGGGCTCTGGGTGAAGAGGAGTACTCGCACTCACCTTCAGCTGCGCTGCGTTTTAACAAACATTTGTTGCTCGGTTTGTTGTTGTTCGTTGTCGTTCGTCAAGCAGAAATAGAAAAGTGAGTAATGAGTGTGGGTTCTCCTTCGCCCACACACTTCCCTTTCGCTATTCCGAATTTTCGCTGCTCCCGCACACTGGCAATTATTTACACAATTTGTTAGATACTGAGGAAAGCACGCTTTTCACTATTTTCAAAACGCAAAGGTACGAGAGAAACTGCACGAATTTCTATTTCCGATCGAGGGGAATTTATCCCATCAAAACGATCGATTTCCGCGTTTGCATGGCCTGCACTTGTGCGTTGCCGAGGTAGTCCCGGTCGGAGCTCACGTTTGGCCTCTTTCTACCACTTTAAGCGCTATTAGTTAATTATTTTCCCATGGCAAACATAAATAAAACAGTGCACGGACCAAAATAGAAAAATGACTAGGGCTGCACAGCTGCAATCGCTGGGGCTATCGGTTATCGGCTTGCTGCGGGTGTGTATGTGTGCGCCATACAACAGGTCTTTGTCATCGATAGGCGTGTATCGATGTGGGAAACTGTTACTGTGACTTTTAAATTTGTTTATTTATTTAAACTTAAGATTTATTTTTAATAGGAATTGAGATTATTTGTACTGCACACCAAAGCTTACCTGAAATTGCAATACAAAATGCTAATTAACGTAACCGTAACTAATGCCTTAGTAATCTTTGATAATAAGAAACAATACGACTTTAATTTGCTTGTTCATAACATTTTAATTGATGAGTGTGTTATTATGCTCGTATCACTTTCGTTCATGCTAACATTTAACATTTAAGTAAGACTCCCTTTAAACTGGTATTTAATTTTCATGAAAATCACTTCAGTGCATCAACCGATATTTATAGCAGCCAAAACGGTGATGAGTAACAGTTTTCACCCTCTTGCGCATCTCTACCGAAGCATTGTGCGCCAGTGTTGGCAATCGCCGAAGTCTCGTTCCTGCCACCGCACACGTGTTTGTACTCGCACGCTTAATTTTCATTTCTGCGCGAAATACCAAACGCTACGATGGCCGACGTTGCTGAAACCAAGAGTGTGGATATCGCGGAGAAGGCGCCACCAGCAGAAGCACCCGCCGCCGAGCCAGAGGCTAAGAACGGCGATGCCCAGAAGGAGCCGGCTCCGGCGGCCGAGGAAGGCGGCGATTTCTCGAAGCAGGAGCGCGCCATTATTCGGCAAGTGGAGTACTACTTCGGGGACGCCAACCTCAACCGGGACAAGTTTCTGCGCGAACAGATCGCCAAGACCGAGGACGGTTGGGTGCCCCTCTCCGTGCTGGTCACGTTCAAGCGCCTGGCCTCGCTGTCCACAGATCTCGCCGAGATTGTCGCGGCCCTCAACAAATCCGAGGAGGGTCTCGTTCAGATCAGCGAGGATAAGGAGAGCCTGCGACGTCACCCCGAGCGCCCGATACCCGAGCACAACGAGGAGCGCCGCAAGGAGATCCAGGAGCGCACCGCCTACGCCAAGGGCTTCCCCCTCGAGTCGCAGATGAGCGAGCTGCTCGACTTCTGCTCCAGCTACGACAAGGTGGTCAATCTCACCATGCGCAAGCACTACGACAAGCCCACCAAGTCGTACAAGTTCAAGGGCAGCATCTTCCTCACCTTCGAAACCAAGGACCAGGCCAAGGCCTTCCTCGACCAGGACAAGATCACCTACAAGGAACGAGAGCTGCTCCGCAAGTGGCAAGTGGACTACCTCAAGGAGAAGCAGGAGGAGTACGCTTTGAAGAACGAGAAACGCAAGAACAAAAAGGAGGCAGCCAAGGTCGAACCACCCATCGAGCTGCCCAAGAACGCCATTGTGGTGTTCGAGGGTGCTCCGGAGACCGTCACCCGTGAGGAAATCCGCGAGGCCTTCGAGAAGGTCAAGGACTTTGAGATTGCCTACATCGAGTTCAACAAGGGCGACACCAAGGGCTCCGTGCGCCTGACCGAAGCGGATGCGGCCGAGAAGTACATTGCCAAGGTGGAGGAGGGAAAGGTGAGATTGTAGCTTTATTATTTGAATTATTGGCATGGAAAAGATAAGGAGTTGGGTTAGATATTCTGCAAATTTTAGAGAATATAATATTAACTTCTTTACCTGACTGAAAATAGGTTTATATTTTTATGACTTTAATAACATTTTTGGTAATGGAAAATAGAGTTCTTAATTGAATCCAATTAAAAAATAACATTTTCTCCTTCATTTCAAGCTAATCTCTCTTTTCATGTTCCCCCTGCTTCCCCTAAGAGGAGAAACCAACATTTTTTTAATGATTAGCATTAAAAAACAAGAGCAAATAATGTGAAAAAATTCAGAGACGATAATATTTTATCTTCTCCATTTCCAAGAAATTGTTTTTGCAAATCAAAAAAGTTTACTTCTAAATGAATGAGCATTTTATCTTGCTACTGGAGTCGAAATGTCAATTAAAATTAGTTGAATGACAGAGTACTTTTATAACTCAGTTAAAAACTTTATATTATGGCCATGAAAAAAAAACCTATATCAAATCCCAATTTAAAATTACATATTTAACTCAAAACTAATCCCGTTTTCAATCTTCCAGCTCAAGTTCAACGACGAGGTTACCCTGACGCTCCGCAAGGCTACCGAGGAGGAGGAGAAGGAGTTCCTGGACAAGGCCGTTGAGTTCATGAAGAAGCGCCGCGACTTCACCCGCAACAAGAACAAGCGCTTCAACAATCGCAAGCGCCACGGTGGACACGACCACAAGCACGGCAGTAAGAAGTCGCGAAAGGATTAAGCAATCTGCATTGTCCCGAGGCGGCGTGAAGATGCTGCTCGGTAGATCTAGTTGACCTAGCTTTAAGCTTAAACATATATAATATATATCGTATGCTTTCATGTGTGTAGTTGGCGAAATAATCATAAGAGATGCATACGAGTGCTGATTGTAGAATGCAGAAAACGATGTCTCCCTTGAAATATGTATAGTCTGTTACATAGATAACGAGATGAACTCTAATTTATTTTACATAGAAGACTACGAATTCAGTTGTTTCCTTAGCAAGAAAGCCACCAATAAAGCCAGTTTGGTAAAACCTACAATATAATCACGTTCTTCATTAGTTTGCATTTTTATTATTGCTGTTTTGTGTGTTCTCGTTCTCGTTTTCCTTGTGTGTATTCTCGTGTGTGTTAAATCATTGCAAATCAATGGAATCGAACTTAAAATCATAAAAATTTAATGCTAAATCCGATAAATTACAGGTATTTAAATGCATTTACAGTTACGTGAAAATAAACGATTACAAAATTAGTAGGTAGGTTACGATTACTGATAATTAATTAATGTGTTAAGGGTTCTTGCTTTGCTTTGCTTTGCATCATCATCATCTTGTACAATTTTATAGAGAAAAGTCCGCTTACGATTTAAACTAAATTAAAACTAAATAGGTTTTCGGTTACCGGTTACATTGCAACGCCGATTAAAATTAAATTGAGCTATTAACTAGGTAGTCCTTGCGTTCTACTCGTACCTCCACGCGATGGGTTAATAGCGAAAAAAAAAAACAAAACGATAACTTCACAAAATAAACAATAAATTTTGGATCTGCGCAAGCACAACGATTTTCCATTAATTTTCTATCCTCCTAGGGAACCTTTCTTCTCTCCGAACTGGGAATAGTTTCCTTTTGATATAGCTCAGCTCATGCTAAATCGAGAGCACAAGCCGGTAGCAACTCAGATGGTTCTACATATATAGTTCTGGGTTGTACGAAGATACAAGAGTTACGATTACGTATTTATATATACTTATTTCAACATTTACGCATAAATTAAACAGTTACAAACAACGGCATCATATCGCGATAATATAATGTCTAGCGACGTGTGTTCATATATATGTATATAATGCAAGTGGTGGGGGGTGCGATCAAGCGGATATATCTCTCTCTGTAGCCGGCAGAAAATGTACAAAGCTTCAGGCCAGGAAATTCAGTATTATCATCATTCTTCTTAATCTTCGTTTTTGCTGCCACTTATTCACTAGACTAACACGATTTACAAACGAGGAGGCTCCTGGAGGCTCTCTACTATATATATATATATCCTTTAATACAACAGTCCATCTAATCCATAATCCGTAATCCGTAATACGTAAATATGCAAATAGCTAATTGTCCAAGTGCGTTCCAAAAGCCATCGAAAAGTCACACAGTCATGGGAAATTGTAATAAAGATCGGGTGAATTAATGAAAGCTTGATGAAATAGGAAATGTCAGTCGGTAGAAACTATCCGATGGCCTTTGGACGCGCTGCATCCTCTCCAACACCCCGCCGTCTACTTCCACACGGGCGTCAGATCCAGGGTGAGATTCTGAATGGTGCGATTCCTGGCAGAGCTGCGCTTCTGCTTCACGGAGCTGGTGATCTCGTTCACCAATCCCTGGCAGTCGTTGCACACGGTCACCTGCTCCCCCCGCAGGTTCTCCTTCTGCTCCGGCGTCTGGGCCAGGTGGCTGCCCGAGGAGAACAGATTGAAGCCCCTCGAAAAGCGCGATCTGCAAAGGGATAACAGAGTTTAAAACTTTGTTTTAGAAAAATAATACCTAGGTTGCTATTTAAATATTTGTGGCTTAACATTGAAAAATTTAAACTTTGGTTTTTAAATATTTTTTGGTTTAGAAAAAATAATTTTGATTATGTATATATGTGTACATATATAGAAATATATATATGTATAGTCTGATGGGTTTTTGGGATGTGTCAAGCTAATGCATTAATGTCTTAGGCCGATCGTTTTTGATTAGTTGGCATATATCTTTAATTTAATTTAGTTGTTCTTTGATCAACATCTGTTTTTGGCCCATCTTTAAGCAATTTGTTTTTTAGAAAACAGCTCTTAGTTTTTTAGTCACAGTTAAAAACCTTGGTGATTCATCGTTAATTAATTCATCATCAACAATTAAAGTTAGCTAATCGAAGCATTAACATCGGAAATAAATTAGTGTACGATAATGATTTCCTGTCACCTCTTTTTTTTTGCCTAAATACTTTTCTCTTACAATTTTTCTAACTAAGAAGTTCTCAGTAAAAAAAAAAAAAAATACAAATTTTGTTCCGAAACACAAAAAGCAACCTATGCAAAACCACACTCACTTCCTTTCCAAGGTGCTGTTGTTGGAGAGCGGTCGATATGCTGGGCTGTGCACGGGCAGACTCCTCGGTCCCTCCATGCTCCGGGACATGGCGTTGTTGTAGTGATGCTTCTGATGGTGAATACCCGAGGGTCGCATCACACCCGAATAGGAGGCCGACATGACCGCCTGATCATGCAGCGCCTCTACGGCCTGGCCAGTGGCTCCAGCTGCAGAGGAAGAGGCGCCGGGTCCCACACTAATGCCCGGCGTGCTCATATTCGATCTTTGGTGCTTGGGTGAGGATGGGGCACTGCCCACAGTGCTGCGAGTCTGCTTAACAAAAGGGATTATAATTTCTGGCTAGGATTTCTAGAGACTGCATCCTCACCTTTCGCTCTGACTCGGAGCGCAGAAGACGCTCGATCAGCGACTTGGGGAACTGGTCATCCATGATGTTCCCCGTCGAGGAGGAGTGCGCCTGCTGGGCGTGGTGCGAGGGCGAGGGTGTGCTCGAGCTGGCCGGACTGGACAGCAGCGATGGTGAGATCAGCACGAGGGGCACGTTCCGGAAGTGCTCCGAGGGAATGCGCATCTAAAGGGGGAAACAAATAATCCAATTAATAAAAGGGACTTAAGAGATCCTGTGGAGCACTCACCTTGGTGTAGCACTTGGCACAGACTGTGCGCTGGCACAGCTTGCACTGGATGCCCCAGGGCCCGAAGAAGGAGAAGCGGGTGCGCAGGCACAGGAAGCAGACGCGACGCTTTTCAACATCCTCCTTGACGCGCACGTCCATCGGCAGGCCCTCCAGCTCCGCCTTGGTCATGACGGAACGGATGTGAACGATCTCCGCCAGCGTGACGGACAGCCGATCGTCACCCCGTTCCATCCAGGTCTGTTTGTCCATGAAGGACTTGTTCCATGGGCCAAGCGAGGATGTTGAACTGCCTGAGTCTGGTTGATTTTCCTGCTCCAAGGGCCTTCGCTTTGGCGTCTGCAAAGGAATCGATTTTAAATGAGTAATGGGAAGATTTAGATGGAATATAATGTATGTTAATTAAATAGCTAAAACTATTGTGAAATTAAAAAGTTACTTTTTATTATTCAAATATTTGTAGCCCTTTTTTTTATAGAGTTTAATTTGTAATAAAAAATCTTTTCAAATGAATACCAAAACTTAAAAATGGGAAATTCAGCTCACTACAATTTATCTCAAACATTAATTAGTGTTTATAGGTAGAATAAGAATATCTAGATCGGAATTATTTAATTTTTTGAAGTGATTATATTTAGGATCTGTAAATACGAAGCTCTAAAATTGCATTATAAATTTATTTATTTACAAAAATGTACTTTTTAGAAATCAATGCCCTTTGCAAACCTCTTTGAGAACTAGATTCAAACTTTCGAATCAATTAAATTAAGCCACGTAAAAGATACATTTATATATTCTTTGAATCACATTATAATTCACAACTAAAATCACGAATTCCTTGAACTTTTGAGATACATTTTCCTCTCTGTTCAATCTAAATTGATGGCACAACCCTGGGAGATGCAACCTCAACCATACGAGTCGGGTTGCAATTTCAATATGAAAGACAGTATGAAAGCAGCATAAAAACTTTATTATCACTGGGACAGAGGACAGTGGACTGGGGACAGTGGACAGTAACAGACTTACCTCCTTGCTGACGTCATCCGATTGACGCGACTCGGGCCGCGTGGGCGGCATGGAGTGCGTCTCGTCCAGATTGCTCTGGCATCCCACGATGGTGTGGCGACGCGTGGAGCTTCGTCGCGACTCGCACTGAGTGGCCAGGTCGTAGGCTACGGATGAAGAGGGAGAAGATCTCGGTTAGTGGGGGGGTTATACAGGGCGGATGAGTTATTTCAAATGTAGGTACGAAAACAGAGAGGGGGAGGAGGAGCAGAAGGAGGAGGAGCAGGCGGTGTGATAAATGTTAAATGTGACGTTCGACAGGGTCAAAGATATATTTATTTTTATAAAGCAAGCAAAGTTCGAGGCTGGTGGGGTGGGCGTGGCATTGAATGGGCGTAAGCGAAAAATGTGAGGGAGCACTTTTTGTTTTTTTTGTGGTTCATGACTGACTTCGAGATGCAAATTAGAGATCCGGAATGTGGGACAATCATGCAAGATGGCAATGCATTATAGTTTTTTTTGATTTTGATTTTTTTTTTTTTTTGCAAATATTTACATTCCAGGGCCGTGTCGTAGAACCTGTGGTACTCGTCCTCCGTGAAGGATTGCTCCTCGAGAGGCGCCTTCTTCGCCGGTTCCACTGGTTGGGTTTCATTTTTTTTTTATTCAGCAGCAGTTCGCGTTTTGGGTTTTTTTTATTTTGATTTAAAAGCGCAATTGGTTGGCAGAGTTAAAGATACATTATTGTTATGCTTGCAACCGAAACGAATTTGAGTTAGTACCAATGGAAAACTCTACTTTTGTGCGGAATAAATAATAATACTAAGAAGCAAATATTGCTGTAGACTTTCTTTTTATTTCTACTTAAAGTGTTCGTTGTTGTTGTTTGTTTTACAAAATATATTTCGAGATTATTGGTTGTGTTGTATATTTGTGTGGCCAACGTGTGTGTGGGTGTGTGCGTGAGTGCCTCCTCCACCGATCGCCAATTTTTGTTATTTGTCAGCTCAATCTCTTTTTTGGCCCACACCAAACCATCGGTTTGCTACCAAAATTGCTGGCCTGGCATTTTTGTTCTTAGTGCGAGTTTTTTGGTTATTGGTTCGACTGGCCAACCATAATACACTCGATTCTGTGGCTTCTTACAAAATCATACAAATTAATAGGTCGATAAAAGGTTAGCAGTTGTTTTGTGTTCACAGAAATTAACGATCAAATACCTTTGCGAAATTAAGTTTGTGTTTTTGGTGGTTTGTTGTGGAAGGAAGGGAAAAAAGTAAGAAATAAAAATATAATAAATTAAAATTGTAACAAACTAAAACCATATCGCAGACATTTCTGTCTGCCATCTGAACCAAAATATATATATATATTATAGAAGTAATTTTGGCAATGGCGTGGGCCATGGCATTTCAAATAAAGCACAAAATAAAAACCGGTTTTAGCGACAGATAGTTTCCTCGGAAAGCGGAGCAAACCGTTAAGTAAACATTGGTAAAAGTGCTTGGATTAATTAGCGGATGAATAATTTCGTTATATAAGCTGGATAAATCTTTTTGCTAAGTGTAAATAAACATATTTTAGTTGTGGAATTCGGTTCACTCGAATAAAGAACGAAGAAAGGAAGAGCAGAAGTATTGAAATAAAGTGTTTGTAAATCATTACTTAATATTAAATTCCTTAACTGATTATCCCGACAATTTTTTAATATATTTCATATTAATATATTTCCCTCTACCTTAGATATTCAACCGTAACCAAGATCTGTAAAAATTATATCTCAACCGATTTCTCAAATTGCCAATCAACAAAAAACCGCCTTTGTACTTTGTGCTTTTGCATCTGGTGCTCGCTCCCAAAGTGCCCGTGTTGGGTTATAGTTATAGATACTTGAATAGTTTCCCAATCGCCAGATAGAATCGGATACTCACTTGTGCGTCTGGGCCGCATCAGCGACGCCGTCGCCTGGTAATCTTGTCGCGCCTGGCTGGGCACCATGTAGCCACCAAATGGATACGGCGGCATCTTGGGCTGCGAGCAGCGATGCAGCTCGGACAGATGGGGGTGATGCTGGTGGGTGCCCACTTGCGAGTGGGAGCTACTGACGCTGGACTCATCGTAGAAGTGCTCTTCGTCCTGTCAGATATTATAAAATATATATTGTTACGAAATTTACCCAAAATTAGTTACCGAATCCGAACCCACCTGAAACTTGGAGAAATCCACTTTGATGAGCCGCTGCCTGGATCGTGAGAGCGTGGAGTTTGCACCTGGAAGCACTGCAAATATAGAGCGGAGAAACAATAAATCCTCGACTCGCAAGCGAAAGTTATGGGAAAATGCTGCTGCTGCTGCACATGGTGGCTCGATTAGAGATTATCTAATGAATATCACATTGGGTAATGGTGGGCTGGAGAGATGCCTCTGGGTAGCTGGTACCCAGCTCATCCGCCAGCTAATAAAACCGGCTCTGCCAGCCCTTTCTGTCCACTCATTGCGCAATTAGAGGTGACATGCCTCCGTTCTCGCTTCCACTGAAGCCTCGCTTCAAGTTGTCAGCGCCTCGCTTCATTGTTTTTCTGCCTTTTTTTCCAGTGTTTTTTGGTTTTATAGGCGGCTAAGTCCGCGGAAACCGTTAAAACCCAACGCACTTAATGGTTCTACTTATGAAACCCACTCCGCTTGTGCAATGCCTGGGAACTCAGCACGAGTATCTGCAGCGGAAGAGTTCGCTTTGCTTTTGCTCGAGTCGAAGATACTTCACGGGTTGCTTTATAAAAGCAAAAACCCTGGGCTAATCCACTTTAAAGTTTAAAGTTAAAACTTTTGCCCGGGGCAAAGACCCGAAAGTTTCAATCGATTTATTCAGCTTTACTAGTTTAGGGGGAAATGAATTTAAACCCGATTTGTATCTAAATTTAGTTTGAAAGTACTTGTTTTTGCTACATTTTAAATCAACAAAATTTCAATTTATCCCTAACATTTTCCTGAAACGTGTATAAACTTTTTTAATGGGGTTATATTTAATACTCTATACTACAAATATTTGCACAACTGTTTTAAATTTAAGAGAACCAAAATATATGTGCATATTAAATTTCAGGTCAATTTTTCTTTAACTTCTGAATTATTTAAAATAAGTTGCCTATTTTTATTTGCAATTTTGATGTCTTTATTTGCAGTTTGTATTCTTGAGTTAAAATTTAGTTCGATTTTTTTTATGTTACTAATAAACTATTGATTTAAAATAGAAATAACACTAAAATAATTTCATTGTTAAATGGTATTTTTATCAAAGAAAGAATATATATCCTGAAGCAAATAGCAATATTATTAAAAAGATTTGTGTAACTGATTTAGCATTCATTTAGGAAACTTCAACATTATGCTACTCATTTATTAATAAACAATTATCTTCATCATAAATATCACATTAACTCCCACATCTCTTGACCCCTTAAGAGATTTAAAAGACGTGCACAGAAAAAGAGCTTAGCTCCATTTTATTTCCATATGGCATTTGTGGAGCATAGAGTATCCACTCTTCCCCTTCCTCTAGTGCACTTCGATCGGCTCGATTTCATGCCTCTAATGACTGAAGCTTAAGTCGAAGTCATATCATGACGGCAATTACCGCAGCAGCAACAGCAGCAGCGACAGCAGCAGCCACTGCTGCAGTTGCCCCAGAGTGGCTCCTTGAAACACACAAAACACTGCCTTGGGGAAGTCTACGTAACCCCACTCCCGCCCGCCCATCTCCGGCTCCAACGTAAAATTGAAACCAGGTCAAAGCAGAGCACATTCAACAATGGAGCAATGCTCGTTGTGTTTGTTTTAGGGGTTTTTCTGTCTGATTTCTGTTGATATTTTCTTGGGGGGGCTGAATACCTTTGGATGACTTGACAGCCTGCCTGGGCTTTGGTGTCGGCGGATTGTTGGCGGTGACTGTGGCCACGGCTGTTGCGGCTCTCGGCTTGGCCCTAGGCGTTGGCTGTGGCTGATCCGCATCCTGGCCGGGATCGGAATTGGGATTGGGAGTGGAAGTGGAAGCGGAAGAGGAAGCGGCCGAGGGCTTCGTAGTGCTTTGGCATTGGGGTTGGCTGCTGGAGGAGGACGAGTCCCCATCGGAGCCGCAGTAGAGGGAGGCATCGCTACCGATGTCCACCAGATCCACGTCCCGGACCACGTGATGCGACCGGAAGACGGAGGCCGCCGAGGAGCGTTTCACAGGCCGGGCATCCATGGCTGGGATTCTCTCCTAAGCCTGGCACATTTCTCCTGCCCCTGCTGACTTTTCACTTTTGTGTGCCACCGACGACGACACCACACACACACACCCGCACACACACAGTTGCATCGGGGGTATCGATCCGGAATTCACCCCTCTTTGTCTGCGCTCTCTTTTTTGGCCTCAGAGGGGGTTGCTGCTCCCACGAGTCTCCATTAAATCGCCATTCAATTCACGAATCACCAACCGCGAGCCCGTTTCTTTTTCGGTTAAGTGTTTGTTCTATTAATCAGGCTGCTTTCGTTTTCCTCTTTCTGCGGATTTCACTTAGCCAAGCTGAAACAACAACGGGCGGGCGACTGGCAGCGAGGTGCTCTACTCGAGGCTCAACGCGGAACTGAGAGCCAAAATCTGTGGCAGCTGTCAACTCAAGCTCAAAGCCCCCAAAACTCGCTCATTTCGCGCATGCTTTGTAGCGGAGAGGAGAGGAAGAGATTCTGAGAGAGGTCTTACAAGAGAGAGGGCTTGCGAGAGAGAGAGCGGCAATGTTTTGTTTTGACATTTACCACAGGCTTGTTATTGTTCTTGTTGCTTAGGTGGTTTATACGTCACTCCCGAGGCGATGACGTAGAGAGAGAGAGATAAAGGACACCCCACCACCCACACACACATGTGTTTGATGAGTAATCCTGGCCAGTCGCCCGAGGACATTGCATTTATGGTTCTGTTTGAGGTCGACTTAGGGGTCAAGTTACAAAGCGATTAGAGAGTTTTCGCTTTTCAAATCGATTTCCGTTACAATTATAGCAAAAAGCTCCTCTGGGTATGCAACGGTTTTTGTTCACTAATAACAAACAGCAAGCAACAGCTTAGGCAGTCGCCTTTTGGATAGGCTACAGAATTTTTAAACAGTCAAATGTAACAAGTATGTACATATACATATGTAAAGTACACAAGAGTAATTTACATTGCGAAGTGCTTTAAAATTTTTAAATTCAAAACTAATCAAAAATGCAATATAAAAGGAATAATCAAAGGAAACATTTTTAGTAAACATTGAAAAGGAGTTAATTCGATATTGATAGATATTTAATTTTACATTAAAAATGTACACTACAACTATGCGGATAATTTGTAGTCTTAAAGTTAAGATAAATTGCTGAACAATGTGTTCGAAAACTTTTGGTGTTTCAAAAATGTATCTTTAATTGTTTTGTAGTTAAAAGCTGCATACACTAAATTATTGAAAATGTTTCCTTAGTTTTCCAAATCATAACTTCCCACAAATATAAATGGAGCACTCTTGTTTTTGCTAGTGATTACCCTCATGATATATGCTTTACTCCAATTTCGCTTTACATCCAAATAATTAACAAATCGAATATATTTTTCGACAGTCAGCAGCTGCAGTATTGGAAATGAAGTCGCCGGCGAAGGAAAACGAGATTCCCAGCCGGAGACGGAGACAGAGACTTAGTCTTCGACGGCGAAGAGGAAAACCAACAGCCAACAATGGCAAACACAGTCTGAGGTGAGGTTGTCGTGCTTGGCTTTTCTTGGCTGTTGAATGTTGTTTTGGTTTTTGTTGCTGTTGCCATCGCGTTGTCGCTATCTTTGTGTGTCACAATTTTGCACGCTTCCTCCGACAGAGCGGTTTGGGGATTTGGATTGTTATTGGGATTGCAACAACAAAATTATACACCCAAAAAATTATAATCAAGAAGCCAACTAAAGTTTAATTTATAAAATAAAATAATAGTTTCGAAGTAATTTTTCAAAATGTAAAAGAAGATTCTCAAATTAAACTCAGCTCAGAATATTTACAAAATTAAAAATCAAAATAAAAGGTAATTTAAGTTAATATTAATTAAAGCAATATTATTTTTATTTGTTCTAATTGTCAATTATTATAAAGAAATTTTTTTTTTCATTCTAATTTCTTTCATTCAATTTTTTATATTTTCCCCAAGTGCAGATTGGAAATTTTTTCCGTTTTTGATCTATGTTGGCATGTGCGCTGCGCCCGGCAAACACAGCATACAAACAAACAAACAAAGCAACAAACACGAATCAACAAACAAACAAACACACACCCTCAGAAGCGGGGATATAGACGGACACAGATGGACGGACAATAGCGACAAGTGCAGTGAAAAGTCTTGCCAGTAACAAGTTTTCCTCAGTAGTCCGCTCTCTCTCTCTCTATCCTTCTCTCTCTTTGGCGACATCGGCTGTCTATATAGGCACACACAGGTATATATGACAACAATTTATGGGCGGCTGGCGTTTAAAATTTGGAATCGACAATGACAACACAAGGAACTCGATGCCCGAGACCAAGACCAAGACCACGACAAAAACTGAAACTAAGACCAAAACGATGGATGGCCCAAACGGACACCCGCAAAAAGATTAAAAGGCGGCATCTATTTTTGGCAGGCACTGTGGCAAAATCCATAAGTTTCCTTTCGACAATGGGCTTGGCTTTTTGGTGGGAAAAACCAGTGAGAGCGGCGCTCATTTGTTGCGGCAAGAAAATGGTTACTTCGTAATCAAAATTATATAGTAGGTAAAAATATATATTTAATATAATAACCGAAGATATAAATCGAAGATAAATATATCAGCACAAAATAGCCCACTTTTTCTAAGCCTTTTCTAGATAATTTCGTAAGCCATTTTAAAAACCGATCTTTATGTATATTATTATTTATGTTTTATGTGATAAATTTTTGGAACTATTTTTGTATTCCCAAAAAAATATAGTTTCATATAACTTTCAATAATTATTTTATATTATTAATCCAAATCATTTTAATTTAGACTATTTAATGAAAATGATCTCTATTATTAATGTTTCAAAAATTGTTTAGTAAATTTAAGAAATCGTTTTAGGTAAAAACATAATATTTTTTCATCCCATATTAATATTTACGAATGAAAAAAAAAAATCGATCATGTGCAGCGCAAGAAATAATATGAATAAATCTAAAAAATAAATAAATTTGCACTTACTCCGCTCCCTCAAGGTGGGCGCTTCCGGTGGGGTGATCTGCTTGAGCTCCTTGCCCTTCCGAATCGACTCCATCAGCTGTTCCCGGGGCGAGGGCTCCAGCATTCTTGGTGGGCCCAATTGGCGCTCCGAAGCCTGAAGGGATCCAAAAGATACGGATACGAAATGAACGACAATGAACAGCAATCCATTTTATGGTGCAAGTGGAACAACTAACAATTTTTATTGGAACGCAAGGAACAATTTGATTCATTCATTCGTTGGGTACACAAAGAAAAAAGAAGAGATCTGAAGAAAAATCAAATGGAATCGCCGAAGGAAAGTTGCAACGCTAAAATTTCACACTCTGCAAGCGGCAAATTGGGATTTTGATTGGGGACTGCACTTGGTGTTGACTTTGATTTTGGGACTGGGACTGGGATTGCCATTGCAGTTGCAGTTGGATTTTGATATTGAATTTGTTGTGGCAGTGGGATTGAGGGCTCTACACACCTTCTTTAGCGGCGGCCGTGACCTGATGAACTCCAAGATCATGGCGTGGGCATCTTTCTTGACACGCCGCGGAATATCGCCGTTCACCATCACCTTGCGCAACTGATACTTTCTGTAAAGAGAAATTTTCATTTTAGATGGGCTTTCTGATTGGGCATTGTGCTGGTTTGGATTGCTGTTGGATACCCAACTATCGATTACAGATGGTGGATAAAAGGGAACAATGAGAGTTGATGATAGCCGAAAGTGTAAAAGAAGTAATTTTTGTTTGGACTTTGTTAGGTTCTGTAATTAAAACAATCAGATTCTAATAAAGTTTTTATTTATAACTACTAATTTTGCTTTAACTTTTCATAAAAAAATATATCTCATTAAAATGTTAATGATTCTAAAATGTATTAAATTATTTTAACAAGTAATTACTTCATTAATTTTATGTAAGAAAAATAAATGGTAGAGTTTAGAGTCATTCATTTGTATTTCTTCTTACTAAAAATATTCTTAATAAAGGAAATTTGAATCGTTTATTTTTTTGCAAAGAATCTACTATTAGTAAAATATTTTAATTATTTATGTAATATTTACAATTTTATAAGTTAAAAAAAATTAAATAAATTATTATATTTATCACAAGCTATTATTTTATTTTTCCCTTTATAAGAAACCCATTTTATCATTTTAATATCTAAGGTGTGATACGTAAATGCTTATAAAAATATAGAAATGACAACATACCCAACATTTATCAATGTGGCGTGTTAATAGGGGTTTGTTACTTACTTGGCTCTAATATCCCCCATGAGTATCTCATAGGGCGTCAGCTCGTATTCGATGGGAGTGCGTTCGTGGGTGCTCTTCTTCAGCCTAACACCACGCCGCAGTTCGTCGATCACCTGCACCCAGAAGCGTGCCTGTAAAATGCGAAAAGGTGCGGTTAATATCTAATCAGATAGATCGAAGAAAATATAGAAACTGGAACAGAGCTAAGAGCATGCAGGAGAAGACAGGCAGACAGAACCTACTTGAAGGGAACTCCACAGCTGCAGCTCGTGCTTGAAGTCGGGAGGAGAAAAAAAACAAGTAGCAAACAAAGATAGAAAGGTGCATTTCACTTTTGCAATTATTTTCATTTAATTAGCAAATAATTAAGACTCCCGCTGCAGACAATCCAATCCAATCCAATCCAATGCATTGCATTGCATTGCCTGATTAATGCGCGACGTGCCGCTTGCCACTTGCCGCATGACAAGTTAACTGTGCGTATGAGTAATGTGTGTGTGTGTGTGTGCGAGATAACAGGAAGACTATTTAGCACACAATGGATGGATGAATGGAGGATTGGTCGGATGGGAGGGGGAATATATCCATCATCTGCATCGTGTGTAACAGTGATCCGCAATTTCACTTTCCGCAGCGGCATTCGCCGCTTTTCCTGTTCCTGTCAGCAGCTCAAACCAAATGCATTTTGAGACACCTCATTAAACATGCAAAATGGAGCAGGGAGTGGGGTATGGAAAGTGTGGCATTAGGAGTGGCATTAGGGTTCGAGTTCAGCCTCAATGGCAGCACATGTTTTGACACAATCGTTTCATCAGCAACAGCAACAGGCAACAGCCAACCGACCAAAAATGTTGCATATGCAAACAAACAAAGCGCTGAAGATGCCCCGCCACGCTTCAATTACTGTAACAACAGCAACATTAGAAACAACAGCAACATGTACAGCAGCAACATGTACAACAGCAACATCACCTTTTTGTGGCAGCAGCTTCCGGAAGAGTTTAGCATGCACTCAAAAAAAAGTAGTAGATTCATCTTGGAATGATTAAAATTTTGAAGTTTTCTTCATATTTTTTCAAAGAGCATTTTATTAATGAAATTTATATACCTCATTTTATTAGATGTTAAATTACTCAATTGTTTTTTGTATTAATTTATATGATTCATAATTTTCCCTACTAAATTTTTGTTTTCTTTTGAATTTCTCTGCCTTTAAGATACGTTCAACATGTGCGTACAACATTGGGATCGTCCGGAATCGGCAAATTAGCATACAAACCATACAAACTATGATGGCAGGCAGCTAAGCGAAACACCGACTTGATGTCTGCCAATTTGATTGCCTAACCATCCTAAAAAACAACAACAACAAAAAAACTAAACAAAAAAGAAAACATGAAAAGAAACTCCAAACCGAGTTACCGAGAAAACCTTTCCCACTGCAAAATTACGTTGAAGCCCCGAAGAACGCCTCAGAATTTCCGCAATTCCAGCATTATTTAGCGACAAACAAAAAACTATTTTTAAGTTGCAGACGCAGAAACAATGTAAATTTTGACGAAAAAAGCATAACAAAAAGTGTTTTAACAATCGGGGGGTTTGCTGTTTGCTGTGTGACATTCTGAAGGCTGTTCTCTTCCGAGAAGACACGACAAAACGCTGACTAAAGACGCTGACTTCTTGCACTGAGACCCGAGAAAAGAGCAGTAGCCAAAAAAAAAAACAATAATAAAAAACGAAGAAAACGCTCCCTATAAACAATAGACAAAGCAAAAGGAAAAGAGAACCATTCTTATCGAACAACTAGAAGAAAAAACGATAAGACCGCATTTAATCAACCCTCAACAATTGCCTGAAATTACGTTTTGCCAGGCCAACAACATCAGACACCAAATAAACACACTCAACTGGTTCTCATAGGGTATATGATCTATATATATATGCGGGATTGTTCAGTTGACGTCGAAGGTTCACCTGTGTGGCCAATTAAGTGACCAATTCCAGAGCTGCGCCCTCTTTTTTAATCCCCGGCTTTTTCAGCTTTCCGCACATGCAAATTCATCGCAAAAACATATATATTTATGATTTATTTGTGGCGTGAAGACGCCATCTGATTGTGCCTGTATAAATGAGCAAATATTGTGGCGTATATAGTATATAGTACACGATGAGCCGTCTATTCAGCACGCAAGGGTTTCTCATTTGCTATTTGTTTTCCAACAATCAGACATGCAAAGAAAATGCCAAACCCAAAGGAAATGATTTCATAAAAATTGGACTTATGCAAAGTTGATTTAATGGATCGAAATTATATATATATAAATATACTTTCTCGCAACAGTTACTGCATTTCGATTGCTTCGGTATTTAATTATTATTGCTGCAGTATACTTAATTTACTAACACTTTATTAATAATTGCTTTTATCAATCAAAAACCTGCCACAATAAAAATAAATGATTAGCAGTTCATATAAATAAAGTCATTCCGAGAATTTTGACTTTTTTTGATTAATGAAAAAACATCACAAAGCTGTGAAAATTATGGTTTTGCGAATATAAAACTGTTCTTTAATCAAATATCTTGCATATTTGCAAGTGGTAAATAATAAATAATAGAGTAGTTATTAAATTACAACTTATTGTTAAAAGTGTATCAAAGGGAAAACAAATGTAGAAAGAAAAGCTGGCGAAATGAATTCCTAATAACTAAAGCTGTTCTTTGCTTTACAATATTACATATTACATATTTATAAGTTCAAAACAAGAAAGGAAGGCTAGCTTCGGTACCCGAAGCTTAGAATACCCTTGCAGGCTAGTTGCTTTCAAACCGTTCAATCGTTTGTATGGCAGCTATAGGATATAGTTATCCGATTTTTGGGTTTTTAAATTTCTAAAAAGGCTTTACTGTCTATGAAAACTGTTTTTCTCAAGAATGAATTAATTGTCTTGAAAAACACCAGAGTTATGCTCAATGACCCATTTTCTCCCATCGTTCCTATGGCAGCTATAGGATATAGTAGTCCGACTTTAATGAAACTTTCAGGATATGTTAAAATTGCTATTAAATAGAGTTTTCCAAGAAATAAATAAATAATCTTAAAAAATGGCGAAATTTTGGCACTTTTTCCCAATCGTTCCTATGGCAGCTATGTGATGTAGTGTTCCGATTCCGGCCGTTCCGACTTATATACTACCGGCAACAGATTGAAGGGTCGGTGCAAAGTTTCAGCCCGATAGCTTTAAAACTGAGGGACTAGTTTACATAGCAACCGACAGACGGACAGACAGACAGACAGACAGACAGACAGACAGACAGACGGACAGACGGACAGACGGACATGGCTAGATCGACTCGGCTGGTGATACTGATCAAGAATATATATACTTTATAGGGTCGGAAATGTCTCCTTCACTGCGTTACAAACTTCTGGTCAAAATTATAATACCCTCTGCAAGGGTATAAATATATTAAATTCTAGAAGTAGCTATTAAATTACAACTTATCAAAAGCAAAGCCAAAGCAGTTTTTTAATTACAAACGAATCTACGAAAAAGCTGGTGAAATAAATTCCGGTTAAGTAAAGCTGTTCTTTGCTCAATTGCTTACATATTTATAAGTTATAAAATATATTAAATTCTGAGAGTGAATATGAAATTACAACTTATCGTGCAATAATTCTGTTTTAGAATAAACAAACCATACTACATCTGGAACAAACGCGAGGAATTCCATAAGAATATAAAAGCACCTTAACAACCAACTTGGCTAACTTTTCTTTGGCAGTTTCTAGTTTCAATCTGATTGAAAAAATCGAAAACACACCTCGAACGGTATAAGTTTTCAGGCCAAAAACCAGAGCGAATTATTTTTGGTTTGCGTGTCTGGCCAATTTGCGTGTGTATCTCAACGAGTTTCGGAGGTTGGATGACGATACTTTATGCTATATATATATAACGATATATCGGGGCGATGTGATGATGGCAAGCTCCTGCAAAGGCCTCGACACCTTCGCCAAAGGTCACCCCACACACCACACACAGAAATATAGGTAGAGTCACTGTTAGATATATATGTTGCCATTAAAATAGCTGGCAGAAAATATGGTATATGGAGCGGCGTTGAACTCATTAGGATGATGGCCAATATGGAGGCGACCACCGCGGGCCAATTATTGAAATTAAAAGTGAATTTCATTTGGCAATGCATGAAATAGTTTACTACTACTACTTGTTTTTGTCTTCTGTTTCCAGCTGCGGAAAACCCCCAGCAGAAATGCTCGTGATCTGTGCTCGCGATAATGATTATGATGATGATGGCTTATGGCTTTTTGGCCAAACGCAGCTCCAAGAGGTGCGCCAAACAAATCGTGAGTCGATCCACTTCATAGGCCATTAGTGGAGCACATGAGCCTCGAATACCCCACATTACATAACTAGTTAGATTGGAGGCGAGGAGGAAGACGAAGAGGAGGAGGAGGAGTGGTGTTTTGATTATGAGATTCTTACCCAGTCGTTGAAGCCCAGCTTCGCCAGTTCTTTTTTCGTGGTATCCGATGATTCGGAGGCCTTGATCAGCTTCTCGGCACCTGCTACTCGGGGGGGATTTTAACACAATTAATTAATATTCAGTTTGCACACGTCGATGGTTAGATAGATCCACTCACCATTGTTGAGGACCTGCTGCAGGAACACACGGAGCTCTATTGTCTCAGTCACGAGGGCTCTGCAAACGGCTCGATAATGGTTCTCGGGCAAGGTGGGTTTTATGTGATTTCTGCAGGCCTGAAAGTCGGATAAGAAAACTGATTAATTTAAAAGATCCATTTATGGGAGAAGAAACCAAGGAATGCAGAAAAAGTGATAGATTTTAAGGGGAATAGAATACTATATAAATTATTTGTATAACAAGAAGTCTGACATTTGCTATGAATTAATTTAATTTAACAATAAATTTGTTTTTAAATTGTATGAGTTAAAGAAAGTAGCTAGGTGTATCTTTTGCCTTTGGTTATTTTATGATACAATTTAAACATTGAATATTTCTGATATGAAGTACCAAACTAAAAAGTTACCCCACTTAAAATGTTAAATACATTCATTACAATATATTTCGTATAAATTTATTTATTTCTTGTTACAAAATTAAAACAATTTAATTTTCTAATACAACCTTATTTTCCAGCCTTTCTGCGGTCTCAGCCGACCTCTTTATTTCCTACAAATTGTATAAAGTAAATTCTGGGAATACCCCAAAAGCGATTGCAATTATCTGCGGATATGTGCCGCATAAAAGAATTCTACGTAGAAGAATTGAAAAGCTAATTACGAATATCTGTTTTGCCTTTTGGCAATTTCCTTTCACTTCTCATTGCGATAATCATATCTCGGCCAGAGACCAAAGGCAATTTATTCCGCCAAAAGCAAATCTTATCTAACCGTTGCGTTGACCCATTACCACTCAAGCAGCAGATACAACAGATATGCAAATGTATCGGTTGCAGATACTTTTCCACTTTTCGCCTCCGTGCTAGAAAAGTCAGGCAGGTGGAAAAATCAGAGGGGGTCGTGTGTTTTTCTTTACTGAACTGTGTACTGTGCCCACTGTTGCCTGACAGCAATGTGTCAATTGTATAAAGTGGCTCATTAGAGGAGCCAGCCAGTCAAACAGAACCGAGAACCGACAACCAAGCACCGAAGATCGAAGACCTGGGCTCAATCTGCAATCAGCAACGGTGTGAGGTTTATCACACGCCCCAATGCCAAATCGGGAACCCCACTCCTCCGATCTATAGTGGATCTATAGGGGAGATGCACTTGCCGGCTAAATGCGGAACATTCCTGGGGCGCAGTTGACTGCGAAATCAAGTGCGCGGTGGATTCAGATTTCTGATTTAGCGATCTCCAGCGATTTCCTATGATTACGAGAGCTTACGTTTGGTTTTATGGTTATTTCGGTTATTTAATATCATGGTGGATCGGCAATCGAATCGAAACGAATCGAATCGAAATTGTTTTCCAGTTGGCCAGTTGTCGTAATCTAAGTAGAACCCGGACTGCGGAGCTTGTTTTGCGGTTAACCGCGTTACAGATACGCGCACAACAAGTATCCATCCGCCAGATACATTTATTCCAGCTCGCTTTGGTTAACTGTAACGTGCGCCAAACAAGTTTTCCCACCGATCAATATCGATCTATGGTCTATGGTCTCTTATATACCATACTATGCTATATATATATATTTGTCAAAAGTGCTGGCAAATGGAGCAGACTGGAGCCTGGTCAAAAGGTCAGATCTTGGCGCACCCCCCAAAAATACAATATATATATCGAAAACAAATCAAAGTCTGACTCATGGATCGGAGGTTGAATTTGCATTCGTTGGCTTCGATTCTCTCTCTTGGTTTTTTTGGCACATCATGACACGACTCGATTGCAAATGTCAGATACGATTTGGACTCGAATTGGATACCCACCTCGATAATGTGCTCTAGTTCTTTGGTATCGTTGCGCTCCTCCTCGGAATCGTCGTCCCAGCGCTTGTCGCCTTCGTCGATGCCCTCGTCAATGCAATCATCGTCGGTCTCTGCAATGAATCAAAAATAATGTTGCTTAATCTTAGCTTGTAAAAAAATACCAATATATATATATATCACCCCAGATAAATATCTTTTCATGGTACTTTTTCTTAATATTTATTTGTATTTTTGTATTTTCATTAAATTAATCAAAAGTGTACGTGATTCATGGCAGGCGGTCAGGGTTAACCTTCATCTTGTTGTTGTGGTGATAAAATGGGATTCTGTATATTCAAGGTTTCCCCATTTTATAGAAGGGTGAACTAAGTGTCTTGATTGAGGGGCCTTTTTTTCTTAGACCCCTGAATCAAGTTCTAAGATTAAACTAAATGCATTAGCATATGTAAATCACAAACGAAATTGGTACAGAGATATTTCATCACTCTTTGAAATTATAAAAATTATAGACAGTTGAATCATTCATTGTATTAATTAGTACATAAATAAGTATACATTATTAATCTCTTAAATTAAAAAAAAAAAAATTCAAAGTGGAATGTATTTTATTATATTTTTAAAAATAAACAAGTTTATATATAAAAATGCTTTTACTTTTCAAAAAGTACAATAAATATGTAAAATTTATAGCATTGAAAATTATATATTCTTTGTATTATTCTAAATAGTCCCCTCATCATATGTTCATATATAATATTTATATATCTCCAACTTACCATCTGCCGTCATAAAGTTGAATAGACTCTCCAGTTCCGACGACATTTGGCACTCTTCGTCCTCCGGCAAATTGTAATCCAATGCGGTGTAGACAATTTCCGCCAATTCGCTGATAATCTGCAACCATAAATAAGCAAACGCAAAAGAGATATTAAATTAAATAATAAATAAATACAATAATTACGCTGCGAAAATAATGGCGAGATGCGGTTTGAAGTATTCCCCTTCCCTAACAAAGAGTGGGAGGACAAAAGGTTAAGGTCGGCGCTTAAAATATCTGCAGCGTGTAATGCAGTTAACCCCTTGAATATCTGAATTTTGCGGATACCCGGGTTTTTTTCAAGGGGATGGATATTATTTTCGTGAGGCATGAACAACGCCGAACAGTTCATTAAACTGACACTCTAATTGGAGTTTTGGAGTTTGAAGTTGACGGAGCTTTTCGTAGGAAAGCAGCAACAAGCTGCAAAACACTAATTGTTGTTGTTGTTGGTTGTCGGTTGTCGAGAGTTCAGGTGCAACAACAACAACAATAACACGAACAACAACACCAACAAAATAACAACCAAGGCAGCGACAACTTCAAACACCCAAGTGCAGTGTCAGCTGCTGTTTCGTTGTTTCACTTTCACTTCGACGCTGGCGAAAACACTTGCCGAAAACACCAGCCGAGATACATCCGAACATCCACCAGATACAAGGTGTTGAAAATCATCAAGAAGAAACCGAGGAAGCCAAGCCAAGCCGTTAAATAATAATTCGCCGGCTGATTGCCGGCAGTTGCGTTATATTTTTAGACCCGACGACTCGAAATCTCGGAATCCAAATCGAAATCGAAATCAAAATCCGAACGTGGGATGCCGCCCACACTCTCCAGTTTCTATATCTTTTTCTCAGTCCCCCCCGGAGCTGTTCACATGGATCTGTTTTTACGGTGGAAATTAAATGATAAAACATTGTGACAGCTGTGCAGTGGATCCACCAGCGAGCTGCTGAGTGGCATTTCCACCGGAGGAGGCTTTGAGCCCAAGAGAGGTTGACAACAAATGTCAGTTAAATGCTTCCAACTTTTTTTTCTTTTTTCCTCTCCTAGGCCCTTACATCATTCGCCGAAGAATTGCAGCTGTTATGGCCAAGTTGCAGTGGCACTTTTAAGTTGCAGTTGCAGTCGGAGATGCAGTTGCAGTGGCAGTTGCAGGCGTTGAAGGTTGAGAGACATAATTAATGGGAAAATTATGGAAGAGATGTGGCAGAGTCAAGAGTGGCAAAGTGGGCGATGGCAATACACTATTTGGATGGGCAACAACTAGCAACTAGTAACAAGGAGGAGAATGATCATTGGAATTAAATGCAAACAAGTTTCAATTTACAGGGAAATTAAATAAAGTATACAATGAAATTCAACGATTTATTATTTTCTTGATATCTTTTCGGTAATTTAGATTTCAGGTTTGCCTTCAAAAGATAGTTTTATAGCTTGTGGCCAATTGAAAATCGTATTTTATCATCGCCATATTAATGATAATCGTTTGCATTTGAAAATCTTATAAAATATAAATTCAAATCCAAATCGTTAAACCCTAAAGATATAAATTTGAATTTTAACCACCTGAGAGTTAATGTGACCTATGAATTTTATTTTTATTTATGTTTACGACATGTAATAAAAAAATCTATTGAGGTAATTTCTATTACCATACACCAGCATTATATTCATGCTCTCCAGCAGTGGGAAATATGTATAGTTTTCTATGATTAGG
The DNA here is from genome assembly GCA_021224005.1 of Drosophila setifemur. Lineage (NCBI taxonomy): Eukaryota > Metazoa > Arthropoda > Insecta > Diptera > Drosophilidae > Drosophila > Drosophila setifemur. The sequence goes on along the minus strand of JAJJHY010003831.1, from coordinate 10,748,088 downwards.
CTTGGGGTATACCATCTAATCATTATACCCCTCAATCGAGGGCATAATTAGGGAAGTACATCGAGGGACTTCTGGGCAGGAGCCCATCATCATAATCGAGTCACATCTTGTGAATTTTCCCATGCAATTAGCAAAGAGAACAGAACTGGGAACAAAGGGAAGGTGTATCGGCGAGTATGTATCTTTCTCTCCATACGGAATGTGCATTGTGGCTGGAAAAGTAAAGCAAAAGCAAAGTGTAATATGCCAAAGGGGAACCACCTCCAAGTTCGCTATTCCCCTAGTTTGCATATATATCTATGTATATATATTCAGTATAAATAAATGGGAAGGTATTCGATGTTGAGGGTGCGCCTGCTCTGTTCCCAATCCGCCAATTCTCAGCAAAAAAAACTATTACTCCCCGTGGCCTGAAACCAGCTAATATCAAAGTTGAAACTACTAACATGCAATGCGGCAATTATAAGACGGTTGCCAAAGTTCCATTTCGGTTTTTATTTTTTTGTTCCTTCTTTTTTTTTCGCCAACAAAGGGTCCCCGCCACGCCCCCTCTTCATCCGCCCCCCTGTCGACGCCATTTGGTGTTTTTGGGTGCTTGTCAATCTTGTCAGTTTAACCTTTCGCCTGACCTCCATGCTCGGGGAGTTTTCTGTACTGGTGGTTCTCATCCAGTAGTCCAAGTTGTTATTGCCCTTTTTTGGGGTAAGTTTTAAATTATTGGCGAGGCAAACCACAACAAAAAAAAAACAAAAGGCTAGGTGATTCAGGCGACACTAATCGACCAGGTGGAGGTGGGTCTGATGAGGTGTGAATATTTGAATAAACTTTAGGGGGAGGCACTGCATTCGGTAGGGAGTGTCCACTCAAGTGCACAGAACCCAGGTTTATCATGGTGGGAATTAATCCAAAGGTCAAGCTTAGTCACATATTAAGCTCTTAAAAATTTATAATTTATAACCCAAAAACTTTATAAAATGTAAATTTTATAACAGTTTGCTTTATCAAAATCATTACAAGAGTTCTTTCGAAAGGAAATGGTTAACAAAATCTTTCATAAATACAGATTTTATGTTCATTACAGAAAAGAGCAATAATAAAAGCGATGTATATCTGCAATTATTGTAATTTCAAAAATAAGCTTGAATAACCCGTTTTTAATGCAAGATAAATTAAATAATTAAATGCAATGTGAACATTTTTATGATATCGAAATCATCATTAGTAGATATTTTACAATTATTTATGATTCAATTAAGCTGGGATTATCTCAATGAGCTCAACCATATTAAAAGCCAATTATAGCCAATAAATGTATAATAGCAATTTAAAAGAATAATAAATTTAATATATTTCCTTGGTACTAAATAATTTAGTTTTAGTGAATTTTATCTAAAGCAACCGCAAGATCTTTTGTTGCTTATTTTTTTATTTGAAAGCTACGACGATCCTCCTTTATGAGCGTACAGCTTCCATTGCCTCATAAGCATCTGGGGGAATCATAAACTCCTTGTCTGGCCATCTTCCCACCTCCAGCACTCTACTCCATTCTCCTTGGGAGCCTGCAGACAGTCTCCATTCTTCGGTCTCCTACTGTTTTCAGCGGTCTGCCCACTTGACTTGACCATTTCCTAGTCGCTGGTTTTTATTTTTATTTTTTTTTTGTATTTTCTGTTGCTATCAGGATTCACATTTTATGCAATTGTTTCCATAGAAAGAATGCCGTGTATAAATACGTATATATATAGAGAGATATATATGTATATATATAGGCAAACAGCCGGAGCAAACGACGATCGGCAGCAGCCGGCATACAAGTAGCTCTCCACTTGGCCACTTTTTCTGCACTCAAAACAAATTATGGCTATTTTTTATGGTCTAAATTGATTAATTGAAAATGTTGTAAAAAGTTTGTTGATTGTTGTTATATTAATTGGTTAACTGGTATTATTTGATGTCCTTTAGTTTTTTATTGCCCTCTTCAAAATCGATTATGAAATTTATGGCTTACATTAAAAATGTTTGGAGATTGTTGTGTCATTAATTTATAAACTAGTATTTTATAATATTATTGATATTATCCTCTATAGCTTTTTATGGCCGTCTTGAAAATCAATTATGAAATTTTATTCATAAAGCGTTTAAGAGTAGTAAATGGCCCAGCTGTAACTAAGTGAGATATTAATAGTAAATAAATTTTATATAAATTTAGAGTTTTTCTCTGTGTGGTTATCTGGTCAGTCGTGATCAATGTTGGCAGCCAAAGCAACAGAAACAGCGGCAAAAAATGCGACGCCAATGTAAAGCAGCATAAAACGTTCGAAACTCTTTTCTTTTTGTTGTTGTTGTTTTTTTCTAGGAGGCGGGGAGCGGGTTTCTCCAGCCTAGGAGCAAAGCCAAGTTGACAAGGCGACGCTGGCGACAACGATTAAAATCTCTGGGGAGACCAGCTCAAAAACAAAACTAAATAAAAACAACAACAGAAACAAAAAACAAACTAACCCGGGGAGAGAGACAATGAGAACTGGAAATATTTTTGTAAATTACAATGCAATTTTATGCCACACACAAAAGGTTCAGTTTTTGCTTCTTGTTCTGTGCGCTGCGCTGCTCCGTGTTTTCCTATTTTTTTGTTTGCTCAGTTTGGTCAACTGCTAGGCCCATTAAGCACTTTACATTCAATGTGGCAAGATCAAAGTGGCTGGAAATTTATGGCCGCAGATACCAAGATACACGAGACCGGGGACCGGAGACCGGAGACCGGAGTCCAAGTCCGAAACCTGGCCCACAGGCCAGTGGGTTGAAGGAAACCGCATCGCCGGTCGCTCGGTTGAAGCAGGTTATACAATTTTAGATTTTCCAGTTTCTTTTTGCCAGCCAACCATAGACATGGTCGAGAAAAAGGGGGGGCAGGGCTCTGGGTGGGGGCTTGTGATAAAGGAGATGCCAGGGGACGCCAATGAGTATGCATGTTTGACCCAAATTCAAGACAAGACCCGAACAGCGCCGGCAGAATTATGAATATGAGCGATGCACAGGGGAAAAATACTAAAAATCTTGTTGACAACAAGGAACAAAACCAACAAATTTCAATATCCTTAAAAATTTTAAGATTTCTATTATTTAATTTTAACATATTAAAAAGGAGAACAACTTCCTGAGTGATATATAATAAAACGATAAAATCAAAAAAAAAAATACATTTTAAATGGTATTTATGTTTATAAAGTAAGTATACAATAAAATGCCATATGTTAATTTACAATCGGATAATACAAACATTATTTTAGCAATGGAAGCAAAACATAATAATTTAAAAAATCGTATAAATCTAAATAGTCTTGAATACTTCTTTAACTTACATAAAATGGAGTATAACTATCTGAGTGAAACATTTAAAACAATTAAAGAAAAGCCTTAAAAACCATTAAAAAATGTTGTTTTATTTAATAAGTTGAAAGATTATACAAATAAATCTTGTAATGTTAGTTATATATTTGTAAGAAGGCTGTTTCAAAATGTATTATATATCAGTTAATATATAATTATAAATCATAGATTTCTTCACCTATAAATTATTCTTCTATAAAATGCTATAATGTAGTTTTACTACATGCTCATATCCCCAATTCTTCATCTATAACATTTCCTACCTGTAACTGCACGCATATTTTTTTTGCAGTGTACACTACTATACGCTATATGTCATCTCATAATTGCGTTCTCAGCTTATCAGGCTAGAGAAGGTGTCGTCCCCCCACTTAAATATCACATGGGGAAAGTGAATGGGAATGGGAATGAGAAACGAATGCGAAACGAATGTGAATAAGTGGGTGAATACAAGTGTGAATAGGAGCATAGATACGAGAGCACTCGAAGGTGCGATTGGGTTCGCAGTCGTCATTTGTAACTGTCTTGAAATAATATTTGCACATTTTGCCAAGACCGCCTGCAATTAGCCGTCGACATGATTATCGGAGAGCCGAACGATTCCTTTCCCCCTTTTTTATTATTTTTTGTTGTTGTTGTTCCACCTGAATTTTGAATTTTGGCTAAGGTGAGTCTGCTGCTGCTGCTTTCTTGGCAGTTTTCTTGCCTTTTGTTGGCCGGCGACTCGTTTGCCTCGGAAACTTTTGTTTGTTTCGGCATAGACGTGCGAAATGGGTTAATTTTCTTTATATATATGGTATACAAAACAAAAAAATAAGTATACCAGCCGCATGCCTATGTACAATCTGCGATATAACAATTATTGTTCATGTCTAGTATCTGCGTTCATGAAGAAAATGGCAATTCACACGATTCGCAATGCGATTGCCAAAGAAGCAAACAACTCAAATTGTGAACAATAATAATTTCCCATTAGTTTATTTATTTCTTTCTTTTTTTTGGGCTATCAGTTACACATAATATATAGGTAAGTTTATTAATGGTCGTTGGTCTAAATGAATGGAGAAGGCAAATCTACTATTATTTATGAATTGATAACGACATTAATGTCAAGGAAAGTGTTCCTGGAAATCTGTGGAGCATTTTGAATAATAAAATTTTGCAATCAATAATACTTTTATTCATGAAGAAAATTCTTAGATTAAAGTTATGCAAATCTTGTCATGAAAAGTGTTTCAAGAAATCTGTGAATCATTTCAATTAATTAAACTTCACTATCACTTCATGGTATATTTTATTCCTTGCATTTGGTTATAAAAGTTATGTTTGTTTATAAATTTCAATAATATTTTCCATTATTTTCTAAGCATATAAATATTTCCAATTTAAGTTAATTTCATCCAAAAAATCTCTCTTATTTTTATTTTAGCAAAATGTCGTTAATAAACGATTTTATTTCATAATTTTTCCCCTCTTTTTCTGTTCTCCAGCTTATGGCAATTTTCTGCTGGCCATCATGTTCTCATGAATCCATGGGAACTTATTTCGCCAATTCCCAGTTTACCCAACCCATCCATCAATATCAAATGCTTCAATCAAAACGCTTAATGCAGTTCCGGTTAGCTCTCGAGATCCAAGATCCAAGATCCAGAGGACGGGGCCACCTAGAAAAGCCCCTCGCAGAGCACTTAACTCACACTCTGGAGATCTTATAAAGACAGGCTTAGAAGGAGAGAGATCGACGCAGATTGCGATCAAAGCCCTATAGCAATCCCTGAGCACCAACAACAACAACAGCCCGATCAGCATCTATACAACTTCAAGATACAAGACACAACATACAAGATACAAGATCCAAGCGTCAAAACCGACCGACGGACGGACGGGCGGACAGCGTATCGATAATAATCGATAAACAAGTTTCGGAGTCTCAGATTCGGGTCCAGAATCAGAACCAGACGAGGGGGGATCGTTTGAGGGTATAGCATAATCCCTAACAGCATTATAACGGAACCCGAAACAAAACGCTAATTGTACCCGCCCCTAGAACATGACTCGAATCAATGAAATTGCCACGGGGCCGTAGCCTACAAAATGCTATATATCAATATTTGGGCATCTGCGGATACCAAGGAGTTGGAGTTGTAGTTGGACTTGGACTTGGTCTTGGCCAGAGGAGGTGGAGGAGGAGGAGGGGGAGGGAGGAGAAGGTGATGGCGACGATGAGATAGCACAAAACGCTGGCGTTTAATTGGGTAATTGGCTCAAGTACCGTACGTATTACCACCGACCAAAACAGAAATTGAAATACTCGCACATGACTGCTGGAACACAACTGAACTCCACCGAACCACACCAAACCGATCCCCAACGAACTGAACTGATCTGAACTGAACTGAGCTGAGCTGCTGGCCACCTTGGAATCAAATGACCGCGAATAGAAACACCAGGAGAAAACTATTACTATTACTATTACTATTACATTAAACTTACAAACTTTTAGATTTTTCAAGTTTAACCTCATATACAAAAGTATTAAATACAAACTAGTAGTTTTCCAAACATAAAAAATGGTACTCTATTTATGTTTTAATATATTAGTAATATATTTATTAATGAAATTATTTCAAGATACTATTCAACGAAATTTGAATAAAACCATAAAAGTTCTCAACAGTTTAATACAAGTCGCGGAAGTAAAGAAAAATAAATTTTTAAGAACAATTTAGCAGACCAAACAATTTTATTATTATATCGGAGTTTCCAAATAATGATAATTTATAATTATTGAAATTTTCTCTAGCACATATTTTTTAAATTTTAAAGTACAAACGATTTTTTCCTTTATTGGTTTAATAACTAGCACATCTTCACTTCTAATTACTTTTTTAAGCTAAATATAGGAAAGAGAAAATAAAGTATTGAAGATACTGCTATCAAGTACGATATACAAAAAGTTTATTAGTATACAATAAAAATTAAATTTATTATGGCTATTCCATATATTATTTTAACTAATCAGTCAGAAATTTGTAAATTCTATGTAGTTTGAAAAATTAAATCCAAAAGTTAACATTATTGAATTCCAAAGATTAAGATACTTATTCTTAGCTTCGTGCATCTCATTTTAAATATTATTTATATTTATCCACTAAAGTTTAGTTGTATGCTTTTCATTACAAATATAATTTATATTTTCCTTGAACTTTTCTCCGTGTGCAAAAACTTCTCCAACTCTAATGCCACAAAATTGCAAGTGTGTAAGTCGAGCTTATGAATCGAGCTGGCCAAGACAAAACACAAAAAAAAAACAAAACTCGGGCCTGGCAAATATAATAGAATAGAATGGCTAGTGCTAGTGCCGGGACCAACTCGTGACTGTCAGCCAACCAGTTGCCAGCAGTTTCCCATGACGGGCTCCAAACTGGACGCCAGCCGCGACTCCTTCTGCCCCTGCACCTCCTCCTCCTCCTCCTCGTCTTTATTTTATGTGCCTGGTGCAGGTCCCAAAAAAAAAAATTAGATATATATATATGCGGCACGTACACATATATATCCGTGTATCTATGTAGGAAAAGTAACTGTTACTCTCCCAAGTGAGCCAGCAACTTGTTTGGCGTCTTCTTTCCATTTTCCTCAAAAACTATGCTCAACCGGAGGAGTTCAGGAGGCAAAAAAGGAGGGATATCGACGAAGGAGTCACCCAGTCCGGAATAGATAGGGAAATATTAATTATAGATAATTTTAATATTAAATATGTATATTTATAATCATTTTTAAGATTTAATTTTTATAACAATAAGTAAGTCAAAGATTTATTTTACTTAAGATATTTATACATGCAAAGAGGAACATATCTATTCCTATTTAAATATATATAAAATACTTAATTTTCCTACAAAATAATTTATGAATTTTTTTAAATCCATCCCACCCATCCCAAACCCCTCCCAGAAATAGGGTATCTCGAAAAGACTGGTTCGCTTTTGGACTGTTGTTTGGGGGCCTTAAAGTGGCAAAGCAATTGAACAAGTGAGTGTCTTCGGTGAGTGGTGGTATCCGTATTGGTATGGGTGAGTATATATGAGTATCTGTATCTGTGTGAGATCCCCGGCTGGAGCTCTCGGTTTTGGAGGCTGCTGGGCCAGCCCATTGAGGTGATGTTTTAATGAGTCCTTTATCACGTCCATGTGCCACAGCCAGGCAGGCCAAGAAATGGTCTTCAATGGGTTGGGTTTTTTTTTTTGGGATGGGGAAAGATCCAGGGTTATGGCTTCATTGTTGACTCGGGTTAAAGATCTATGGGAAACCCACAAAGCTAGTGCAAGACGTTTGCATTTATTCTAATTTCGAGTGTGGAGGCCCTTGAACCTCTCCTCGAAATAAAATTCGGTTCTTGAATTCTGTATTCTTTTGTTTGGCTAACGGTCGGAGATTTTTTTGGGAGGTCGGTCAGTGGCAGGCGTCAAATATTTGACATCCATTGGATTCAAATATTGGATGTTTGTTTAGGTGGCCAACCAATTTCCCAGAATACTGAATATAGCAATTTATAGAGAAAAGAATTTATTTACATTTGGAAAAATTGATTAGGAATTTTAAAGATAATCACGAATCAACAATATGAAAATATTGATATTAGCTCTTAATAAAACTAAAATAAATATTTTGGATTTCGCAGTAAGAAAGGAAGAACAAGTAATAAATTTGTACAACATTAATAACTCTTATTTATTAGAAAAACTTGTTGTATTTATTTTCCAAGTGGATATTATTTTTTTTAACTCGATCATAATTAAGCACAACAATGGCAAGGTGCAAATTTAGTTAAAAACTCTCTAAAAAATTTAATTTTAATTTGTACCCCACAATTTGTTCCAGTGTACTCATAGTTGGGGGATTTTGGGTAAAAGCACAGCGGTGCATGCAATTACAGACCCCGGAAAATACAATTGCTCCAGAGAATCGGCACCAAGTGCTGTTGCTGTCCAAAGACGATTCCCTAGCTCCGGCTTCACCCAGCCATGAAGCTTGCCTCTTGGCTGCCTCTCGAATTCAGGCACCAGCACCAGCACCAACCCAAAAGCCCCTCAAAACCATCACATCCCATCCCAACCCATTCCTATTTCTAGTCCCCTTCCCATTTGCCCCTTTCCCTATCCACTTTCCACTCCCTATGAACCATCATCTTGAACATCATCCTCGGATCCCCGAGAACGTTTAGTTGATCGACACTTTTATGTTGACGTCGTGCGCGTTGTCATCATGATCATCATCGTGGTCCCATGGCCATCATGGTGATCATCATCCTCGCCTCGTCCATCCACTGCCTCTACTTGGCAGTTCTGGTGCTGCGCCTGCGCCGTCCATTGATTGATTCCCTGGAACAATGGGCCACAATGGACCGGTGCGCCTGCGCCGTCAGGCGTCGAGTGGCACAGTGGGGCAAAACAGGGGAAAAATTGGATCGATCAAGGAAGTCATTTTTATTTGATTTCTCTGAATTTTAAGGGAGTCCCTTTGGGTTCCAAAAAAGTAATTCCTTGAATTGAGTATTTTTTAAATAAGAATACCTAACTCTAAATTTGTAAATCAGTTTTTTGTAAAAATATTTTCAAAACTTGATATCAACGAAATTAATAAAATCTATATAGTGACAAAATTCATATTAATTAGCCGTATTAAATGGAAATTTTTTTTTATTTTTGTAGGATTTTTAAGTTGAACGCATTATTTACTATATACTTTTATTAATCTTGCAACATGTCATTTGTTCCATTTTGTAAAAGTTTATTTAAACTCATAAATCTTTTTAATATTTCTGGGTAAAAAAAATAGGTCAATAAATGTATTTGGACCTATTTTTACCACATTAACACCCCATGTTGATACAAGATACAAAAAAATTCTTTTTTTTTTAAGAGATATCAAGTGTAATTATTCCACTTGGGTAGACCCACAGTGCCTGGTTTTGGCCTATTATAAATGCTGTAGCACCGACTCGGATCCAGAGTTTCAGTCGTATCCAGAGTCAGAGAACCAGAGCCAAAACCAGAGAGCCAGACGAAGCATTAAACAAACGGCTGGGCACTCAACCAAGTCCAGGCCCAGAGTCCAGAGTCGACACATTGTTTTTGGAGCTATCCGGCAGCAGCGGCAGCAGCAGCAACAGTTGTTGCCACTTGCAACTTATGTTGCTGTTGTTGCTGTTGCCGTTGGAGTTGGTGTTGCCGTTGTTGTTGCTACTGGAGCATAAGGCACAACACCGGGACAAAGTGAACCCATAAAAGTACGGGCGGGCCAGTTAAATGGAACAGGTAGGCCAGCTGTTCACGCTCTAAAAAAGCGATGACTTATTTCGTTATTTGTTTCGGTTTTTTTTTTTTGCGCTCTCCCAGAATGCGATACTATATATATATTTTCAACGGAGTTTGAAGATGTGAAAATAACACTATAGAAAAAAATAATAGAAGGCAACTTGAGACGGGACGAGGAGTGTTTTATTTCAGGCATACAAAATATTTGCTGCAAATAATTGAGCTGGCTTTAAAATTTGCCAGGGGAAAACCATATTTTGCATTGCCTAATTGATCAGTTAGGAGTTATTTTGCCATATCAATAACCAGTTGTTGCTTCATTTTCCCCTCAATTTAAATTAAATTCAAAGTCTGCAGTCTGAGAATTACACAATTAACCTGGCAGTGCGTCATCTGATATCTAAAACAATTTGGGCCACGGCTTCTTTATTCCGAAGTTATCTATTTCAGAGATATGAAAGCTCATTGCACGAGACCCCTTAGCCCTGACAACCCAAAAAGGGTTTTTTTTATATCAGAAATTATTGTTTGCTCAATGCGATGAATAAAAAAAAAAACTTTGCCTAAGCCCAAGAAGGGAAGATACAGCTGAGAGATTAAAAAGATACATCGCAGTGTTAGTGTTAGTATCTCAGTTAGCTGGGTTATACGTAAAACTTGTTATTAATCAAATTATACAACATTAGGTAATTAAAGGGTATTAAATGGTTTATTTTTTAATTACACACAAGATGGCAACCTTGGGTGGTATAAAATAATTGTTTTAGTTTTCCTCTCATTTAGTTTAGATCTAGTTTTGAATGAATCACTTGAAGGGAACGTATTTTTTATATCTGTTTCTACTTATATAGAATTCTTAGCTATTTAATAAATTAGTATTAATTGTAGTGTTAATCATTAACAAATTTCACAGATATAAATTTATCTTTGTAGTAATTTGTACAACCCTTTATAATAACTTAAGTCATGTAACCTTGATTATTTTAAACACTAATGGAAATTGTATCCGCACGTCTTCCGCAATCTTGAACTTCTTTTCCAGCTGAATTATGCCTAGCCCCGTTTTTTAAAATTTTTTTTTCAGTATTTGGCAATTCGCCCCTATAACCCAATTAAAGGAAATTAAAGAGCTCAAGACGGAGCTGTCAAGAGAAGTAATCCTATTTGGCGGACCCCCCGAGACATGCCTCAGCAGCTGTCAGACCCAACGATTCCCTCGGGTTGATGGCTGGCTGGCGCACCCAAAAAATATCGGAAACCCATAAACCAATTACAGAAATATATATCTCCCCTCCCCCGTAGGTTTTGCGTGCATTGTAAATTTTAGGTTTTCCGCTCAACTCTACGAAAATACTATTTATGGCAATGCAAGCGCAACAAATGGAGCTGGCCAAGCCCTTATTCAAAGCCAATTGAAAAGGGGCTTTTGAAGGTTTTTTTTAGAGTTTGTTTTTATTTTTTTGTTTTTCCACACGCAGTGGAGTGTGGCGAAGCGCATCACAAATCGACTCACTCTAACTGGGGATATAGATTACGAATTTCTAAGCGACCTTAGTGTGGGCTGATCAAACCGCAAAACCATTGACTTCCTACTCGAAATCCCCAAAAGGCTGTCTGTCTATCAGTTAGTTGGTTAGTTAGTCAGTCAGTTGGAGCTGGAGATCACGAGGCACGAGTCCGGAAAAGTCTTTTGCGGTTAGTGGGCTGTCTGTCTGTCTGTCAGTAGTAGTAATTTGTAATTTGTACCTATAAACATATCTCTTTTCTATCTTTGAGATGCGCGCATGTGATCATCAATTTTGCATTTTCATTTTGCATTTCGCATTTTCCATTTTGCATAATATCCAATGATGATGTCTGCTGCTTTGTCATATGATAGGCGCCATAAGTTCCGCATCGCTTTTCGCTCCTTTGGGCGATTGCATAACGTCTCTATATATATATATGTATCTATGAGAAAAACTTTGGAAGCCCGTTTAAAAATCCAAAAACAAAGGTCAAACATGTTTAAAGTGCAGTTCGAGCGGAAAATGTCACTGCACGCGCTGTCACTCTTAAACTCTCAAGACTTTTGGGTCTCTCCCTGGCAATTGTTTTTTTTTCCACTCAATTTCAATTGTTGTGCCGTGGGGTTTTGTTTTCGGTGGAGGGAAGCGGGTAGAGGGGAGCGGGGGCTTTGGGGTGGCGACATTTTAAACAAACAAATGAACATTTTTGCGCATTGCAGTCGCACTTTCAACGCCCACAGTTTCGGAGGGGGAGGAGACCGACCACTGACCTTACCGGCGAAAATCCAACCCTTGGGTAATTTTCACAATTGTTGTATAATAATGTCCAATTTGAGCTCGTTTCGGCCGCTGACGGGCCTCTTGATTTAGTGGATCACCATTTAGGGGACTGGCGGCCATGGGGTGCTCGGTGGCTAATGGGTAAATATTTATAAAGCGGATTGTTTCTTCTGCGTCTCGCGTTATTTCTGCAAATATTTCCTGAACTGAGTGATTGGCCATTATAGCTATTGATAGTTTTAATGGTCTTCGAGATTAAAAAGGTTCTTCAGATGAATTTGATAAGTAAACATTTTCATATATAACTTTTATAAAGTTATTTTCGAGGTTAAAGAACTTAAATGATTTGGAAAAAATCTTTTAAAGAAATACATGCCTGTGAAAAATATATTAAAGTATTTTTAAAGATATTCTCAGTTAAACCAAATGAAATAAGTCTATTTTAAAAACAGTGAACTCTTGTTGTTGGAATGATTTTTGAAAATTCTTATAGAAACATACAATTCTATTTCAGTAGTATTTTCTAAATAATTCTTAACCCGGCCAACTGAAATTCCCCCCTAATTTAAAAACCGTGACCCCTGTTATTGTTGGAATTTCTCACAACTCCGTTCATAAGTTATTAAAGTATGTATGCTATCCAACCTTCTATGAGCGTAAATTATAAGAACTTTTGAAAAGGTAACCCCTCAACTTGGCGGTAAGAATGCATTCGAAAATTTCTCACCAAAGGCCAAAGACAATGAAATTGCCTTGTGTTGCGGCTGCGGCTGCGGAGGGGGAGAATTTCCAAGGAGCGACCTCCATTGAGCAGTGAAACATGCATATTTCTCACACACAACAGCACTTAATTGAAAACGGCATCTACAAGAGCAGAAACAACAGAAACAACAGAAAGAGCATAAACAGCAGCCAACAACCGCCCAACAACCGACGAGGCGAACTAAAAGATACATTAAAAGTTTCGCAGGCGTAGAGAAACTTGGCGCTTCCATGTTACGATCTTCTTGGGCCAAAATGCAGTTGGGAAGTGGCTGAAACTACTGCTGCTGCTGCAGTTGCTCGTTGTTTTAATTACTCGTAGCTGAGCAGCGATTCAAGCCTGCCCCCAAACAGGGCAACTAACGATCATCATGTGAATTCTCCGGCGCATTTTCCGCCTTTTGCCTCGTTTTATGGTTTTTTTTTTTGTGGGAAACCTTAAAATGCATTCTTCGTGGGCCTCTATTTTTTTCTTTTTTAGGGAAAACACTTTCGCATCTGAGAGGGGGGGGATGTATCTGTGCCTAGGTGTGTTAAACACATCTGCTAAAATCGCCATAAAATCGTTGTTGGGCCGCCAACACTTTCACACATTATGCCGGCGAGTGCTCGGGTTGTAGCTCATTTTGTTTAATGGCCTATTCAATTTGATGTCAGCCAGAGGCAGATACTGGAGATAGACAGCAGGCTTTCGTGGCCTGATTGGAAAAGAGATGGAAAATACACCCATCCGATAACCTGGGATGGCCAATCAATCAGAAGATTGCAATCCAATTTCAAAAGGAAACTAATTCGGGGCTCAATTTCAAAAACCATAAATGTAGATGCACTATCTAATAAATTAATTGGTAATCTATTATTAATTTTTTTAGCGAAGAAATTTATTTTGTTATCTCAAGAATCATTTAATAAAGCATTCACCAAATATGGTTTCAAATTGTTACATTTTTCAAGCTCTCAACATATTTCCCTAAACTTTGATTTTATTAAGATATATTTTAGGAAGCTGGTATTAAAGATATTTCATTTTTTAAATCTGTATTTAACTCAAGAATTATTTTAAAAAGTATAAACCAAATATGGCTTAGAATTTTCACATATTTCAAGCTCTCAACATATTCTAAAATTTTGTCTAGTTTTTATTGAGAAATCATCAATATATCAGTAAGCTAGTATTATAGAACATATATATTTTATGTCTTTTTTAAACGTAAGAATCATTTTATAAAGTATACTGCAATTTTTTCAAGCTATCAACATATTTCTCTTAAATTTGTTTAAATCTTATTAAAATGTATCAAAAAAACTAGTTTCATAGTACATTAATTTCTTCTTATCCTGCTAATAATGTTGTTCTTTCGTGGCTTGATTAATAATATTCCCAAGACCCCAAAAGCTTGACTTTAATTAGTGCAAACCAATTAACAGCCTGATCCCATTTATGCGACACTCAACCGATTTAATGACCCGATATTTATCTGTTCTTTGTTAACTCTTCCGCTTCGATCGCTCCACTTGCAGATTCTTTTTTTGTGTTTTTATTTTTTATTTGAAAAGTTCGGTCTCTCGGGGGGCATTAAGTGTTCATTTCTCATTTCTTTTATCATAAATCATTAGAGCTTAATTAAAGTACGAACCGGAACCGTAAAAAAACACAGAAGACACCGGCTTCAAAACGAACTCATTTGGATGTACTTTAGGGGGGCCATAATTCTAATCTCTAATCTGTGGACACTTAAGAGCCAGTGCACTGCCCGCTGTTAACCGAACACGTGAACGATTTCCACGCGCTTTACGGCCCATTAAAAGAAGGGAACAACAAATGGTAAAAATACATACATATATATACGAATATAATAATAATAAAAAATGTATTTAACTATTGTGGACTCACCTTTCTATGCGAAACGACGAGCGGCGTGTGATGGTGATGATGATGGTTAAGGTGATCGTGATGATTGTTGTTGTCGAAGGCTGTTGGATAAACAGAAAGTAAAGAGCATGGGGTTAACATTTGATTAATTTACAATCGTCGTATAGTATATAGTATAATCTAAATCAATTTCGGTTACAGTTAACGGGAAATCATTTAAGAGGCCATAAACGAGAGAGTCAGTTGCAATTAAGCTGCAAAACCAAACAACAGCGAAAAATTGTTCACCTTTCCAATTGCATTTTAAAATATGCAAACATTTCAAATCCCCTCCCCTCTTTCCTCACCCCTCAAACTCTCTATTTTCTTCGCTTTGCAACTTCCGCACTTGATGGCCAAACCCAAGTCTGGTGCAGATACTAAAAAAAAAAAAAAAACTACCAGCAGAAAAAAGCGAACAGAAAATTGTAACAGAAATAACAAATACAAATAATAAAACTCCGAACGGGTTCAGCAATCATAAACTTGTTGTGCAGACAGACAGATGGGGAGGGGCGGACCAAGGGGGCGTGGCAGTCCGCACATGACCAACAACTGTTCGGCGGAAAATTGTCAATGAACAAGTCGAGCAATTGTATTATAACTTATATCTCTATAAGCGACAGACACATAACGCGCCTGGCATTTTGTTAAACAATTAAATGCAATTTTCAACTGAAAAACAACAACAACAGAAATAATAAATAAAAAATAGTTGACTCAGCGCTGGTGCCAAGGTGCCTGAGTTTGAGTTTGCGTTTCAGTTTGATTTGCTGACCGGCCGGCTTTTGATTACAAAGTGCGACAAAAGCCATGGAGCGGACTGAACTGGACTGGGACTGGGACGGGGACTGGGACTGGGACTGGGGGATATATCATGGCCCAGCAATTCCACTTTGTGGTTTATTAAGCGTGACTGACTGACTGACCGACCGGTTGGTGGGTTGGATGTTGGATGGATCGTTGGCGGGTTGCTTGGTGCACCCAAAAATGTTCGCCAACTTGAAATGCAAACAATAAATACTTCACCAAAGGGGCGGAAAATATTATTTCAAGCCAAATTGAGTTTGGCTCAAGACAACACTACAAAAGGTGGTTAATATGTTTTTCAAAATCATTACTTTGGGTTCCAATCAATTGTGGACAACAAAATATTGATACTGAAATATATTTACATTTGCATAAAATATTAAGCAGTTAATTTATTTTAGTTTTTCAGTTAAGCTAATAAAATTAAGCAAATACATATATATGAAATTTTGTTTAAGTTACTAACTCTGATTTAATTTACTCTATAATTTTGAAGTACATATTGCCTAGTAAAATAATAAATTAAAGTTTAATTAATATACACCTTTAATTTCATATACAAAAATAAATAGAGTATTTATAAAATTATTATAATATTTTTATACCCTTGCAAAGGGTATTATAATTTTGACCAGAAGTTTGCAACGCAGTGAAGGAGACATTTCCGACCCTATAAAGTATATATATTCTTGATCAGCACCACCAGCCGAGTCGATCTAGCCATGTCCGTCTGTCCGTCTGTCTGTCCGTCTGTCTGTCCGTCTGTCTGTCCGTCTGTCTGTCCGTCTGTCTGTCCGTCTGTCGGTTGCTATGTAAACTAGTCTCTCAGTTTTAAAGCTATCGGGCTGAAACTTTGCACCAACCCTTCAATCTGTTGCAGGTAGTATATAAGTCGGAACGTCCGGAATCGGAACACTACATCACATAGCTGCCATAGGAACGATTGGGAAAAAGTGCCATAATTTCGTCATTTTTCAAGATAATTTATTTATTTTTTGGTAAACTCTATTTAATAGCAATTTTTTAAATATCCTGAAAGTTTCATTAAAATCGGACCACTATATCCTATAGCTGCCATAGGAACGATATGAGAAAATGGGTCATTGAGCATAACTCTGGTATTTCTTAAGACAATTAATTCATTCTTGAGAAAAACAGTTTTCATAGACATTAAAGCCTTTTTAGAAATTTTAAAACCAAAGATCGGATCACTATATCCTAAAGCTGCCATACAATCGATGGAACAGTTTGAAGGCAACTGGTCTGCAAGGGTATTCTAAGCTTCGGGTACCGAAGCTAGCCTTCCTTTCTTGTTTTGTTTTATTTTTATATACTATGAATTGTAATTATATATTGTCTAGTGAATGACATTTGCTCTATTCTAAAATAAAGTACAACTACCTCTCCCCTCTACAATTTTAATTAAAGTTATCTATATTTATACACAAAAATTAATAAAATATTTATACAATTATTTTACAATTTTATGACCTGTTATTCTATATATTTAAATTACATATTGCCTAGTATAATCTCAATGACATTTGGCACGGTTCAAAATAAAGTACAACCACCTATCCCCTATTTACCCTTTTTAATTAAAGTTCCCCATTTTTACCCGAATACAAAATTAAAAACAATAGTTATACAATTCCGAAACCCCGAATGATTCATACATTCCACATCCCATGAATTACTGACATTTCATGATCTTAACTCTTTTGTGGCATTGTGGCGGTTCCGCATTAAACTCCTGACCTAACCACAGGTTATAGTGGAGTTGGCGGGTCAGACAACCAGAACACAGTTTTTCGGAAATAAACCAAAACTGAAAAGAGTTAAAGTTGGAAAACCAAAAGATGAGCTCGAATTAACAGCATGATATCATTATGATGTGATGCGGCATTTTGTCCATCCAATTCGCAGGAAATGAGGCAAGCAAAGGCATCTTTTTAGGTTTTTTTCAAAGTTTTTTTGGGAAGACAGGAGTGTGAAGAGGAGTCGTCTTAGGCAAAAATTCCACTATGGAACATGCCGCGACTTTATAATTAAATAATAAATTTCAAACTCGCAGAGCACGCAGTCAGTCAGTCGGTTCCAGTTAATAATTAATTGACATTTAGCAAAGAATTTCAAATGAATGGCAGGCATCCTCTCCGCTGCTGTCGCAATTTGCGCAAATTTGGGTTTTATAAATGCTTGATTTATGTGACAGCCGTAACGCTTTTTCCCCGGCTCTTAAATTCGAGGTCTCCGAACATGTGCAACTGATTGATTGTTATTGAAGAAGCTAAAGAAGCTAAGAAGCCGAAGCTGGCGAGCGTTACAATTTGAAAGTTCACAGAAGATCAACGCAATTCAAGCGTCTTAAGCCAGCATCTGTGCATAATTTGGTGCTGAAGCTGCTGAAATATATATTTTTGCCATATGTTCAGATTGGAGATAGCAGAAAACAAGTGAACAGGCCATAACTAATCTGGCAAGTTTAACATGATTTAGATGGATGAGGTTGCAGAAGCAAACAAGACAAAAGGATGCAAAACAAAAGATATATATTTAAGATGCAAAAATTCTAATATTATTATTGCATGACTAACTCTTTTAAATATAGATGTAATACAATTATTTCATAAATATTGTAAGAAATAACTAATATATAACTAATCTGGCAAGATTAACATGATTTAGATGCACATAATGTCATGACAAAAAGATGCAAAACAAAGATATATTGTAGGCAACATTTAAAAAAATGTTTAAGATGTAAAATATATAATAATTTAATTGTATGACTAACGGTTTTGAATATACATTTTCGTAAATATTCTAAGAATAACAACAGCATTATATTCTTTTGTAGTTATACAGACAGCAACAAGAGTGATTACTATATAACTAATCTGGGAAGATTACCAAGACAGAGGGATTCAAGGAAATATATATATAGTTGACATAATTATGCATGCATATATATTTTTAAGACCGTTTTGGATATACAATACACATACAAATATTTCATAAATATTCTAAGAATTGCATAAGCATTATTTTTGTTCCAACATTAATGGCATTAAAATTAAGTAAAAACTTACAAATAAATTTAAGCTAACTAAATTGTATAAATTCTTTGTTTATTAATCACAAGGAAGTCCAAAATAGGCCTCAAATAATTTGTTAACAATTTCAGCTATCTCAATCGCAAAAAAGAATGTTTTCTTTGTGCTTAAATAAAATTACGAAAATTGTATTTCCTCATCGAGATTCCAATTAATACCATTGTGTGTTTAGATCCATACTTATTGGCAGGCCCTCGTTATTATTTGCTAAATCAACAAACGGACATGAAAATCACATTGCCTTATCTCGGAATGATTCATCCGCCGACCGACCAGTGCGTCAATTTTGAGTCGCTTAATTGGCGATCCGAAACTCGCAACAAAATTACCCCAAAGTGAATGGGATTCTACTTTCATAAACACGAGTGCTGTGCACTTTGGTCGCTGAATGAAAAAAAGAAATTTACGAACTCATTTCGATAAGATTAGATTGGCGGAGAACAGCTCAAAAAAAAAAAAAAGAAGCATTGAGGACAAGCGAATTTCAATAGAGAAAATTGCATTTCCGATTGGAAAATTGCAAAAAAATAAGTAAAAATAAAAATAAAATGCAAGTCTCAGGGTCAGACAATGGACTTTCCTCCAGTCGAATCCAATTAATAATAATAAAGCCAGGCCAAGGCACTTTGTCAGACTGACTTTCAATTGTTTGCCTTCCACAACCCCGGCTCGAGCCCGAGCTCCAGCTCAATCTCATCATCCCAATCCTCCTCCACTTGCATTTCATCAGGTTCAATCGAAAAGAAAACTATACTCGTATACGAGTATAATAAAGTTTAACAAAAGTGGCTGCTGTGGTGCTACATTGCTGCATTGCTACATAGTTGGTGGTGGTGCCTCCGGCGGTGGAGTGCATGGCTCCGATGGTTGACCAAGTGGCCTCATGGCAATTTACTTTCTAATGTCAGGAAAGTCATGTGCAAGTCAACAACGCCAACAACCACAGGCTGAGTTGCTTATTTTATGTTTGCACTTTTTTCTATATATAAATATTTCTTTTCTAAAAAATTGATAAACGAAATCTAGGCAAAATACATCAACAAAAAATGATAATATCTTTGCAGATTTCTTTCGCTTTTATCGGAGTTTATACCCTTCTCGCCAATATTAATTAGCCAAAGCCAGAGATGAGGGAGAGGCGTCAAAATGTTAATATCGTCGGCTCTTTTTTAGTTTTTTTGGTTTCTTTTTAACCTGGCTTTTTGGGCTTGTTTATAACTAATAATTTATAGCATTTTTTAAGAGCGAGGAATGTTGTTGGCATGCCGGTAATTTGCCTTACAACATCTTTAAAATATCTATGAAAATATTTATCAATCAAATGCGGGCAATGAGCTGTTGATGAGTTTCCTCCCTTTCCGCTGTTTTTTTTTTATTTTTGGTTACTCTTCAGTCAAATTATGAATTAATAAATTAATAGGCACGAATGAGTAATGAATCAGGAAATGATAGATAGTTGGCAATTAACTTAATACGGGGCGTTGGTTTTTGGAATGGTTAAGTAACTGATTTTCAGGTAATTGAGCGGAACCAGGGTTTGTAATATTTCAAGAATCAAAACTTGGAGTTTTCATTAAAGTGTGTTGTACTTTACACTCTTTCATTTATGATAATGATGAATCTCTAGAAGTGGCCAACTTTTCCCACCAAATATTTCCCTATGTTGACCAACAGATTACTTCATCCATCATTAGCTCAATAACCATATTTCCCCCCGAGGTTCCCAGGCTTTTTTTACCCCTTTTTTGGGAGTTCATTGAGTGCGGCTGTTTTACATCATAAAACAATCCACAATATGGTTTTCACAAAAAAGACTAAATCCAATCGTGGGCCCAAACAATTCGATTGTGACCACAGGTTCAGTAACAATTCCTGACCAGATATATTCCCAATCACATGAATGGCATTCCGAAATAAGCCAGAAAACCACAATATCCACGATATCCATTCTTCAATTATGTTGTGTTCGAATTTTGTTGCATAAGGCTTGGAAAATAATTCCACCATATATATACAAGTAGTGGATACAGGGTGGACGACACAAAAGGTTCCCTCCATAAAAAAATAATACTGGGCCGGACCGCTTTTAATGTCACTCTTGCTTTCATCTTTTGTACTCGGAGTGAAAGAGCCAAGTTATAAATGTTTATGGCCTCCGAAAAGCAAATTAAAAGCGACAAATAGACCAACAGATTCGTAAAATATGCAGACTATGCAAATTTGCCACTAAATTAAAATAGTTTCGAGCCAAAGCCGGCTATCTTTGTATCTGTATCTCACTATGCGCATGCGCATACAGCTCTCGTCAACAGGTTCAAAAACAAAAAATAAATAGAAACAACAACACGGAGTCAACGGCTCCAACAACAATTGCTTTCTGGCCGGCGTTGTTTTCCACTCTTTGAGAAATGTGAAAGATGAAAGCGTAAATGCTGATTAAAGATTGTTTCTTTCGCATACATAAATTTATATTGTAATTTCAGCGCCGGTAGTATGCAAAGTGAAAGAGCCACCGGAGCAGCCGGAGTCAGTCAGTCAATCAGTCGCTCGGTTAGTCGGTGAGTATGATAACAGATGATGCAGATTCAGCTTCAGCTACAGCTTCAGCTTTAGCTTCAGATACCGATACCGACACAGAGATACAGATACGACGGCACCCGCTCTGCAGTCTCATCCAGCCAGTCTGCCATCTAATTTCACAGTCATCAAGTCCCGCGCTCAATCTCAAGCCGAGTAGAAAGCGAGAGTCTCGATTACAGTTTAGTTGCGCCTGCGCAGTCATCGCGGCCCCATGGAAAATCTCCATCAAGGTGAATTACCCCAAAAACCGAACCCAAAGATACACCCAGCCCACGCCCACTCCCACTCCCAATCCCACTCTCACGCCCCTCCCCACCTGCCCCATTCGGAGTGGTCCGCGTAAATGTGTCAAGCGAAATTGGATCGGCAGCTGGAGATGAATGTATCTCGTGAATACATCCATTCAACAGTTTAGCTGTTGCGAAAGGAGTTGCAAAAAAATAAATTAAATGAAGGTCAACAAAGCTGTAAATATATATGCGACAATTTCAAATAAATTAAATCTGTTTAATTCAGTTTTAACTATTATAAATAAAATCATTCGAAATGGCATTAATTGCTATTAAGCAGTGCATTCCATGAATACATTCATTAAACAGTCATCAACAAATTAGCTTTGAATTAAATGAAATAATCATTTTTTAAATGTTTGTTTTTTTAAATGTATTGTTATTAAAAAACTAGCTTTAAAAAGAGTTTTCAATGTAAGCACTATATTTTAATTATTTATTTTCTATTTTCAAATTAGGTCAATATTTTTAATAATACAAAAACGGTTATCCAAATACAGCAAAAAAAAATACAATAAATACAATTTATTTTAAAAATGAATGGCACAACAATTTAGTTTTAAAATTGAAAATATAAATTACGATCGTAATACCAAGTTCTAATTTAATGTTCAATAAAGTTTTCGAAAGTATTATTCTTAAAAATAATTTCTCTACTTTTCATATAAACTAATTCTTATATTAAACCAGTATTTAAAACTAAATCACTCTAGATCAAGATCTCAACTAACCCGCTTATCATAACACATTATTTTATCTAAGTCAACTAGGAAAACACACTCCTGGGAAAATCCATTAGTATAAATTATCAAATATACCTGTACAAATACCACTTGAAATTTACTCTTTTGCAAACTGACCCCACATAACAAGGTCGTTTAAGGCTTGAATAATGTCCCAAAAATAGAATCCTAATCTGAATTAATATTAAACACTAAGCAAAACCTTATCATATCGCCAGCAGCACTTTCTTTCTGAGCCAATGTAAGTCATCATACCCGGCTAACTGGCCATATCCGCGAGTCAGGTTCCCATGGACTAGACCCAAAAGTCCGGCGAAATCTACTCCTAACATTTGGTTGGAAAAAACACGGGTTAACAAACCTTTTAGCAAGTTCGGTTGGGACTAGAGTCAAAGCTGTTTTCTGCGGCGGCCACTCGACACACATTCGGAATATACATTTCTATATATGTGTACTTAAAAACAAGCATTACCGCCCGGCATGGCACATATAGATTCGTATACTCACAAACGATAAGATAGGAAAACGAAAAGTAGCTCTAGTCGTATCAATCGTCGCATTTACTTAACGACTTCTGCCATTTTCGATGGCGTTCAATTGCATCAAAATGTATTTATAATTCGGAACGCAATGATGAAAACACGCGGTTCAGGGTCAATCGGATTGGATGGGATTGGATTGGTTAAACCCCAATATGTCAGACCCCACACACCCGGACAAGTGTCATCCGAAGACAACGGGGCCAAAAATTTGGATTATCGTCTGATTTATTGGACCAGAGACGCACTCCCAAAGTCGGGGACTTGCATTGTTGGCTTCTCTGTCCGAAGGCGACACAAAGTGTTTCCATTTCAAAATGCAGCCAGCTAAGCGTCGGGGATTTCGTAATTCACGAATGCAAACTGCACAGGTGGACAACTTTAGGAGAGGTCCAACAGATACATTTAACACACAAAAAATAACAAACCGCATTTGGGTCTTGTCTTGTCTTTTTTTTTCATGTGTTTTATGTGGAACGCTGAAATTTGGTTCAGGTTCAGTTGGCCGTCGTGCTTATGTCATTTGTTGTCATTATGAAAAAATTATTATATTAATTTTGTCCCACAAACTGGAGCGGTCGGTCACAATGGCCAGCAATTAAATTTAGGTCTATGATGTGTCAAAAAAAAAAAACAGACATATATATTTAAGCCAACACGGAAAACGAAAATCACGTGGCAAATGCTTCAGGTGGGGTCCACTATTGCAGCATGTTTATAATAGATGCATTTCAGGCAGCTACCTAATCTGAAATAAACATAATATATAGTCCCAGATTCCAAGAAAATTCGAGTGGGTTGCAGAGTTGCTAAATCGAAATATTTGGGACTTTTGAAATCGGCCAAAGGTTTGTAAATCTTTCGGTTGTCAGTGGAAGTATTAAATTAAAACCAATAAGCCAAGTTAATCATTTTCGTTCACTTAAGATTTTACAAAATCTCTAATCTACGATCTAACCTTGATGTGGAAACCCAATTCACCCAAAAGATACTCTCATCCCCTCCGGCTAATTGAACCCATTGAACTCTCTAATAAATAGGCGGCCCATTACAATTACCATTTGGAAACTCTTCATTTAGACTCCACCCAAAAGCTTTTACCAGATAAGACATCGTCTAAGCCAGAAAATTACCCACAATTGGCCACTGCACCAATTAAAGATACTTCCACTAACCGTTTTTTTTTTATTTGTATTTTCGAGTAGTAAACCAATTTGTTGCTGAGCTTTAGTTTCGTTATAATTTTTTGTTTGGCTTTTCTAGTTTCGGGGCATTTGTGGTGTTCGTTCGTTGCTTCTGTTGGCCGTGTAATTTTTAAGTGTAATTATTTAAACATTAAACCAGTTTTTCTCCCTGGTCATTTCCATTGGAGTGAAAACAAGAATGTCATAGACATGAAAATGAAATATCATCACCCATCCGGGCAGGGAGACTCCATCGAAAATTCCCGGCCCCAAGGCAAGGGATTGGTTTTCTTTGATTAAGCCAAGTGAAATTGCTTCGAAGGCGGAAGAACAAAATCAAATCAAACGAAAAACACAATCAAATCAAACGAAAAACCAAAAAAAAATACAATCAACAGCTGGCTGAAGAGAGAGATGCAGAGAAGAGAACCTACGACAACAATTCTGTTTTCCATTTTCCCAATTCCTACAACTGCGCATGACCCCTGACCTTGAAGGGAAGGCTCCACCTCCACCTCCGTCAAACCCACCTCCATGTGGGCGGCTTTTCCAGCTCGGAAAATTTTCACTGCCAGTGTGCACCTGCTGCTTGGTTGGCATTTCCTTAGCCTTCCTGAGCGCCTGCTGAAAAACGTAATGGCGAGTTTGTGTGTTAAAAGATTCAAGCGCCAATTTTTGCGGAAAATCTGCGGAAAATCCGAGGAAAACACTGCCCTCAACCGCTGCGCACCTAATCGAGGCGCCAGAGGGTGCGGCGACCCGACGGCGCCGTCGACGTTTCCCCATCGAAGGTCCCAACTCCCACGCCTCGATTTGCCATGGTTCGGTTGGAGCTGAAGGGTCTCGAGGGCCAGTGGGTGCCGAGGAGGAGTCCGACACAATCAATGATTCGCTGCGCCTGGCGATGCGGTTGTCAGAAGCGCGATGGAGCGCGATTCAGATTCAGTTTCAGATTCCGAAATCGAAATGGCGGAGCGGCAAGTTCAAAGGAACAC
>JAJJHY010003831.1:10698204-10723158 GCA_021224005.1 Drosophila setifemur | reverse complement strand
CACCCAAATGTATCCGAAATGTACCCGAAATTTAACCCGCGAAATCATTTCCCCCTCCTCCGGATTTTGGTTTTCGTTTCGGTTTCACAGAAACAGAAGCAGCGCGATGGGACAAAAATCCATTAGAAGGTGCTAAAGGTTGAATGGGTATCCAAAACTCCCTTCTCGTCCCAACGCTGTAATAACTTGTTTGGGCCATCTTATTGCCGCTTCTGGCGACGGTTCTTTCGGTTTGTCTGACCATTCCAGATACTCGGGGCAACCCATTCGGATATCTCAACCCGGTGCGGGCATCTAATGGGTTTGATTTTAGCTGCTAAATTAGCAGCAATTAAGGTGTTACAAGGTGATCTTCTGCCTGTTTGCCCCGAAGAAAGTCGCGGAGATAAAAATAAACAAAGGTTACGTGTGAATTGAGAGAGAATTAGGGTTGGATAGCAGCAGATAAGATACATTTTAAGTGTTCTAAAAATTAAGAACCAAGGAAAAGTATCGAATTTTATTATTTGAATCAGAGATTGAAGGAAACAAATTTAAATTTTAGGGATTATTAAATTACAAATACTATTTCTAGTATCTAAAAATAAATCTTTTGGGTAAACAAAACATAAATGTAGACTTAAATAGGAAAAATACAATCCGCAAACCTCTTCTGTAAAACTATTTTCCAAGGTTAAATTAAAGAAAATCAATTTCACATATTTTAAAACCAATAATGCACATATTTTGTACTTTAAATTAAATTTATAAACAACAAAGCAAGAATGCTTCCCCATATACATTCCCCAGCATCAGTGCTAACTTTTCAAAAAGTTCCTTCAACTCAACTTCAACTCGGCGATAAACAATTTAATTAATATTTCCAAGCAACTTCCTGTATATGCGTGCCCTTAAGAATACACTTGTACCCGGCTAATTGCTTATAAGATCCAACTAATTGGCCTTGCTGATACAAAAGCTGGCTATAAACAGAGTTGGCCGGGCCAAATACAGAGGTCTTTTAGTACTCAGTACCAGAGTCAGACAGAAAGAAGCTAAGAATGCAGTAGAATGCAGCTCATATGCTGCAGACCAAAAACATGAATCACTTGGAAGGTCTTCTAGGGCCACCTAGGAGCAAAAACGATCCCATCACACACAGCCCACACGATCCGATCCCACAAATGCGTCTTCCAATTAACGTGGCTTATCTAAAAGCCGATAGATTACCCGACCTGTATTTTGACAGCCTCCCCAGTCGAATGATTAAACAATTAGCTGGGCAGACGGACTCAGACACGTTCTCGTAGATTCGTAGATCCGTAGATCTGGAGACAACAAAAAATCCCCCATCAATTACAGAAGACGAAGATGGGATTTGGAACAAGAAACACCAAGCTGTGTGATGACAACACGGAAAAGAAAATTGGGTGATCGGGGAAAATTGTCTTTTGATAGTAAAACAAATCTTAAGAACAAATGGAAACTAATAAGCAATTATAATACTTTTAATATATAATTCATTTTCATCTCCTTTAAATCTAAAGATGTAAATATAATTATTATAATTTCTACAAAAATATAGACCAAGGATCTTTGAATTGTAATTCTATATCCAAACTTTACAATGATTACTTTAAGTGAATTCTTTATTAAATATCTATAATCCCTACAATTTATTACTTTCAATATACCAATTTATTTTGTAATTATTTTTAGCACGCATAACAATTTACTTTTTACCTAGAAGTTATGAGTTTGTGACCCACAAATTTGTTTCTGTGCAGCCAGGGCCACAAAAGAAAGTGAAAAATACTGGGGGACTGGGACTGACTGGGACCTTCTTCATGGGAGTCGCCTTTTACACTTTCCCAAGCCAGCACGCAATCAGACAGAAGACAGAAGACGCAAGACAGCAGACGCAAGACAGAAGACACAAGTCAGAAGAAAGAAGGCAGAAAACCGAAGACCGAAGAAGCGGAGAAAAACCTCAATCAAAGCTGGCTGCATAACTCGAATGCAGAGGTCATCATCTGTGTTGTTGTGTGCTGTGTGGGTTGTTTGTTTGGAAAGCGCTGGAGATACTACTACTATATAGCCATGCCAATAGCCAGATGGATGGCACACGGAAACGCACATCAGGGCAAATGGCTGGGATGTCCGAAAACAAAAAGCCCGGCCGAAAGAAAGAAGTTAACTGTAGCTTATTAAGTGAAAATGAAAGCGTTTGCCGAAAAGACAAAGCCCCAGCTCCGGCGGCATCACTTCAACCGGTTTTCCGGCCCAGCTAATCACAGTCCAGTTTTCATCACTGCTACAGTTCCGCATCTGCCCCAAAACACCCAAGACACCCAACTGACCCCTCTGACAGCTCAAATAAATTAAAAGAAAATAAGCACAACTTACGGGTACTGCGAGTAGTTCAGGAAAATCATGAAGAGAAAAACCCAAAAAAATATTACTAAGCCAAGTTAAAGGTGACTTTAAAGCATCAATCTGGAAAGGTTTATCAAATCAAAGTGATTTAACAATTTTGTTATCAATCTGATATCACAAAATGTATTTCCATTCATTACGTTTCCCTGTTTATAAAGATCCTAAAGATTAATACTAATAAACAAGGCCATAGCTCTGATAAGAACAAAATCTATATACAAAATCACTTTAAGCCGGATCTGCGGAAAATCTCTGGACTTGTGTTTTTTAATTTAGCATGATGGAAAAGTATTGAAAGAAACTTTGAAATTATACATTAAATAAATATTGAGATTTTATATAATTCTTTTTTATGAATATTCCCATTTTGCGGAAATATTTAAAACTGTGTATGTAATTTATTTATTTGTGAAAAATGTTTGTAAATTTTATTTAATTACGTGCACACAATAATTTGCACTACAATATTAGTTTTACAAATTTTTACAACTTTATTATTGTTTAGCTTACAACATTTTCCACTTGATGTATTTGATGTAAATATACAACACAAAATAATACAGCAAATAAATCATAATTCCATAATTTAATATATAAATATTTAGCGGAATTATTCATTCGTTTTTATGAAAACTAAAACAAATTGTTGTATGTACATATATCTATAACATTCGAAAATAGTACGAATAATTTACAAATTTTTACAACATTATTATAGTAAAATTAACAAATTTTCCACTTGATGCACCTGAGCAATCTTTGCATTCAACCAAGCAAATTGGTCTCTATTTCCCGTTGTGCACTGAACAAAATTTATAATTCTACCAAACAAGAAATTGTTGTTCCCAATTTTATATATTTTGTTGTTACCAAGAATCAAATGGAACAATTAAAAAATGTCCGTAAAAACATTGTGCAATTAATCAACTTGCTTTTAGTAATTTTAGTTTTCAAATTATCACAAATTATTATTGTGGAAATTCCAAAACTAAATTCAACTAAGAAAATTGGCCTCTATTTCCCGTTATGCACTGAACAAAATTTATAATTATGATTTGATTTTACATACCTCTATCTATAATTGCGCTGCTGTCGCCGCTGCTGCTGGCGCTGTCGTCCAGTTTATTCCTGGGAGTAGTCTGCAGCTCCTGGCTTCCATTCCGCTCCTTCAGATCCTGCTCCTTGGCCTGGGGCAGACGCTCCTTGCCGGAGAAGTGGACACTGCCGTCGCGATGGAAGTGTAACTCAAAGCGGTGGGGCAGCTCCGCCTCGTAGTCCACCGCAGAACCATGAGCCTGGATGGCCACCTTGTGGTAGAGCGAGACGAATTGGTGGATGAGGGCCCAGGCCTGGTCCTCGGAGAGGGGGGCCTTGAACGAGTCCAGGATGTTGTTCAGTGTGACGCACTGTTCCGGGCAGGAGCACTGGTGGAAGGCCTGGCGGATCAGCTGATTTGATGTTAGGGCAGCTCCTCCTCCGCCTCCCACAACTCCTCCGCCCAGCTTCTCCGGATGATTGCCATTGGGTGGGCAATCGGCGGTCTTCGGATTGGGGTTCGTGTGCTGATGGGCATCCCCATTGGCGCTGTCCGGCGAGGTGGAGAGGAAGCCCTCCTCGGCGTCCTTGAACTTCGTACTCGGCGTGGGTGTGGGCATGGTTTTGGTGTGGACCTGCAACTGGGACTGAGACTGAGACTCCGGTTCCTCCGCCAGGTGTTCCGTCATGGTGGTGAGAATCCAGCACTGGCCAACATAAATGAAACCAAATTGATTTTTCCCCTGTTTATGCAAATTTCACGGTTTTCTTGGAGTTTTGTTGTTGTTGTTGTTGTTTTTTTTTGGCTGTATGTTGTTTCTTGGCTTTTTGTTTGGTAGATTTTTGTGGTTTTAGATGGTAACCGAAACGGAATGTAATAAACTCAACGCAATTGATTTTCGCCACACACACTGGAGCGAATATTTGTTTGTCGTCTGCTACATTTAACACAAAACACACTGGGCACGGGAAACGGGTACGGAAAACGTGGGAAAACGGGGAAAATCACACGAGACACACACTGGGCGACGAATTTAATGCTCGAGAACTGAAGAACTGGCGTCACGTTTTTCTTTTTCCCTCTTTTTTTTGCTATTCTTTTTCCTTTTTCTCGGTGCACTTCGCCTTTTCGCCTATATCAATTTTGCAGTTTGCCGTTATGTTTTCGGGGGCTCTGCTTTGGGGCGCTGATTCTGCCCGCTGCGAATTTCACAACACTAAACGAAATTGAATTGATCGCTAAACAAAATCACGCGCACTCAACAGGGCTTTCTTTGCTTTTTATTCTGTTTTTTAAAAATTTTCAATCTCTGTACGTCACTTTTCTTTCGCATATTCTTCTGTTTCCGAGTCCGAGTTTTCGCGTCCGCTCGCCGCGACAACAAGTTTACAAATGCCGCTTGGAAGTCGCTTGGAAACCGTCGCGGACGTCGCTCAGCTGTTGGCGCTCTCTCGCTGGGTACTGGAAGAAATTAACGCTAATTTCAACGCGATATTGTGAGAAGAGAGAGATTTTTGGTTTTTGAACTGAATCAAATGGAAATAAAATATACAATACAATGCAATTATAATTTAATAAAATTTAATTTGAAAATAAATTATATGATATCAATTAATTTTGTATATACAATTTCCCATGATATCTAATGTTGATGCACAATTTTGTTATTATTAATTTAAGAATAATTAGATTCTTTAACAATTCTTTCTATTTTAAATACATGTTGAATTTAAATAGTTTTCCTAATGCATATACTTTAATTCACAGTAAACATAAAATGTCTAATTATATGGAACCAAAACTATAAACGCAAAAACTAAAGTTTTACAAAATATTCAAAAAAAATTGTCACATAAAGTAAATCATTTAGATATTTAATTGATTGACTTAATCTGACTATTTTTTCGCTGTGCCGTTACTCTCCATTGCACTCTTGCTCTCTTGCTCTCCCGCTCGAGCTCTCTCTTTGCTTTTTATTTTGATTCCGGTTTTCGTTGTGTTTGCTCGCCAACTGATAAGAAACTTTGGCTTTGCGTTTGCGTTTGCTCTTTGGCTCTCGTCGGAATTATAATTTTTTGTTGCATTCTGTCTCGCGTGGTTTATGATTTTGATTTTGCCAATTTGGAGAGCAATTTGTGTTAAGGTCAGGATGGAGTCAGCCCGGGCCGCTAGGTGGCGCTAGTGAGCCCCCGTGGCCCATTAAAACTCTTCGAGTCTCTTCGGCGGAAACGGCAAAGGCAAAGGTCTTCAAATAAAATGGGTAATTAGAGCCGGGTTTAATGTCTGCCACTGATTACATTCGGCTTACTTTTTTTGCGTCCCAGACATTGAGATGTTAACTTAATCTTATCAAGCAGATGTATCCGGCTATTAATCTAGTGTTTAGTTAGTATTTCGAAATATATTTCTAAGAAAGGTTTTCTTTACAAATTCTTATGAATGGAAAAACATAATGATATTTACAAAAATATATGATAGCTAAATTTAAAAAAAAAAATATATATATATATTTTGCAAGGCTATAATTATGGTTTTCGCAACAAATTTAAGGATCTAATTAAACTTAATTTAGCCTTATATATCCTGACACATTAAAGAAATAATGTTTTTTATTAAAGAATCGCCGATTAAATTCAAATTCTTCTCCTTGATCAATTTTCCCTCTGGATAAACTTTTAAAAATTGTCTAGGATGCTAATAAAAATAAAAAAAAATTTAAAAACAATTTCTACAGCTAGAGATATGATATACTCTTTATAAAAAAAACTAAATTCCACAGAATATTACAAATATTTCCCAGAAAATTTTGTTTTTCTTAATCATATAAAATATTGAAAGAAGAATTCCCCTCCGCACGCTGTAATCAGATTTCCTATATCCCATATATAATTATCGATTTCAAGGTCCGTGGAAAACCGCACAGCATCCGACAACATTTGTAACTAAAAGATCAGTGACAGTCGCATTTTTACGAGTTAATAAGCCCCATAAGTACGGCCAGCCCCCCCTCCCGCCTCCTGGCCAAGTTATGATATATGAGCCGTAAATTGAAACTTTATATCAATGCCGCCTCAATGGAGATGGGGGAGAGATTTGCATACAATAATATTATTACAGCATCATCGGCGTCAGGCATCTGCGGTGAGCTTTAACGACTTGTTTTTGTTCGTTGGCCAAAAAGAAACATACTCGTACATGTGAAATAAAGCCAAAAGACAGCCAAAACATTTCACTGTACGTGCGCTTTATTAATTGGCAGAGTCTGTGGAGGAGCCTGGATGGCCGGCCAGTGGCCACGTAACGTAATCGAATAGCCATAAAAAGTGTGTCCTCAGCTAGGGAGTCCCATGGGCCCAGAGCAGCTGGCCGGGCCAAAAGCAAATGATCAGTGTGCAGAAGTTGCAGAAGCCAGTCACCAGATGTGGCATGTCGCGTCTTATGAGCCAATCGCTAATGAATTAATTAGCCAACCAGCATTGCGTCGCCTCTTACTGCACTCCCGATAAAAAAAAAATAACTATTTGCCAAATAGACAGACAGATCTTGGCTTAGATCGGCGGATTCAACTGCCTCCGGCGAACTTCAACCCACAATCACCAGCCACTGCAGCTGGATCGAATCAGATCGGATCGAATCGGAATGGTCTTTGTTCTCTGCACAATATGGGAACCTCACGCTCATGAATCACTCACAGAAACTCACAAAAACCGAAACTCAAATAAATAAATGTGCATGCGAAAAACGAGGCTAGAAACAAATGTGGATAGGTGTAGTTATGATGCCCC
This sequence comes from Drosophila setifemur, assembly GCA_021224005.1. Classification (NCBI taxonomy): domain Eukaryota; kingdom Metazoa; phylum Arthropoda; class Insecta; order Diptera; family Drosophilidae; genus Drosophila; species Drosophila setifemur. The sequence continues at coordinate 10,715,922 of JAJJHY010003831.1, read as the reverse complement.
CCAAAAGTGGGGCATATGCATTCCAAACTGGCTTCGAGATAAAAATTATCAGATAAAGTTGGGGCTGAGATGGAATTTAATTATGCAATCTTGGAATTAAACTTGTAAATTTATAATGCAAGATGAGAATATGTTGTCCCAAGAATACTCGTAAATGATACTTATTTTAAAAGAATATAAATATACACAAAATTCGGAATTTTACTAATAAATAATCCATAAGGAAATCGCAATATTATCCGACTTTATAATGGTATTTCCTTCTTTTAATAAAGTCTGTAACAAATCCTCTTAGTTGAAAGAAATGTTATTAAACAAAATGTTCTTCTAAGCATTACATAGTTTAGTAAAACACTATAACTAATTATTATTAACTATTAATTCGCAAATGGAAATATATTAAAAATTACAAATAGCAAATGTAAATATTTATAAATATTTTGTAATATGGAAAATTCTGGTTAGCTGCAGATATAATTTAAAAAAATTTCAATTAGCTTATAATAGGAAATATTTGCATGATAAAAAAATTAATGCTTTCCCAAGTTTCTAACAAACTAAATTATTTATTAAATTATTTTGATATCTACAAAGATTTTTATATTGAACATCCGTCCTTTTTTTTTGCAAAGTGTAATATACATTATCTTCTGAATTTTATATAGGTAATCACGTAGTTGATCATACCCCATAAGCTGACTAACTTCCTTCCCTGTTGACGACTGCTGCTGTTCTATTGGAGAGGTTCAGCGGAGCGTTGCATTTTTGGTCAATTACGCTTGTCGCGCGGGTGGCACTTGGCCAATACTCAGCTCCAGCTCCAGCTTCGGGCTCAGATACAGATACAGATACATATAGAGCTATGGCTCACGGCTCGGGTTTATGGCTGTTGGACTTTCAGCCTTGTCCGAAGTGCGGTCAAAAGGTGGGCGTGGATTCTGAGTCCGAGTCTGGGTCTGAGGCATTGTCTGTCATGCAACAAAACCCCGTCGCCGTCTCCCCAATAAAAACAACACCGGAAACGGGCATCCGTTTTTGGACAGAGCTGGAACTCCTCCTCCGCCGGCTAAATGCCAGCTTTTAGTTGGGTTCTACTATAGTAAATGAGGGGATTTTCGCCAAACAAACAAACTAAAAATGTATGCCAAATGCAGGTAAGTCGATCCGGGCCAAATTCGGCTGTTGCATATTGCGTACGATTTGCAGATTGCCACATGTTGCTGCAATCTCCGCAGAGGATGCAACGCTCCGATGCGCCTGACACTTTGCTCAGTCGCAGGTCTCAGGCCCAGGCTCAGAAGTTGCATAAATCCGCAGCCGGAAAGCGAATTGCCGAAACAGTTGCACTTCAACTAGAAAATAACCTTTTTATACGGGTAGCTAGGCTTTATGGCGGTCTTAAATTAAATTACCCGAACAAATTATTGAACATAAAAACTATTTAAGGTGAGCTTGAGTCAAGTCTCTTGACACATTTCTGGTTGGTGTTGGCCGGAGCTATGCAAAAAAAAAAAAACAAAAGCCATAAATCTGAAATTCATTGATCATAAATGATCGTTAACCAATGAACAAAACTGAACATTAAAGTGAGTTAAAGGTTGAACGAAGAGCTATTAAACAAAATTCGATTATAGGCGATCTTTACATAAATTCCAAGATTTATTGTAAATTTTTAAACTGCTAACTTAATAATTAAATATTGAATATAAGCAATGTACAAGTTGCAGAACTATTACTTATTTAATATGTTATTCAAAATAGTTTAGAATTAATGTGGAATGTTGTTGGTAATAACATTTTCACATCATATTACCAATTAAATGCTAAGATTCCATAATTTTACACCGGCAAGTTCTTGATTTCAATTTATAATTTATTGTACAAATTTCCATATTGAATATATGCAATATACAAATAAATATGGTATTCAAAGTTGCAGAACTATTATAAATTTTTTATTTATTATTCTAAATAGTTTAGAATCGCTGTGGAATGTTGTTGGTAATGACATAAAGCAGTTACCAATTAAATACCAAGATTCCATAATTTTCCACCGTCAAGTTTATGATTTTCCTATATTTCAATTCAGAATTAAATATTATTTTATTTTCAATATTAAATATATATGCAATATACAAAGTTGCAGAACTATAATAAATATTTTCATTCATTATTCAAAATAGAATTTAGAATCGCTGTGGAATGTTGTTGGTAATGATCAAAAGACTCCTGAACATTTTCACATCATATAGCAGTTACCAATTAAATTGTTTGTACCAAGATTCCATAATTTTTCCACCGAGGCAAGTTCTTGATTTCCCGCGAACTGGTTTTAATCTCCATGAGGGAAATAAAATGTCTGCTATCTTCGGAAGTGTTTGGAAATTGTTATTATTGTCACAGTCACCGGCTCTCCGGCTCTCCGGCTGCCGTTCATTAAAGCAAATGGACAAAAAACCTGCCAGTCAGATCAGTCCGACCCGTCAGATGCAGGTACATAAAGATGGGGTTGGGGATACGGAGTTGGAGTCGGAGTAGGAAACCGGGCACTGGGTGGAGATCTGGAAATCACTGCATCGCAACTAATGTGCATTACATTTCTTTGCCGGCTTTGGGTCTGAGTCTCAGTCTGTCTCCTGGCATTTCACAATTGTGTAATATTCTGTCGGCATGTTTGTGCCCCCTCCCGAGAGATGGGGAGATGTGCTCTAAAAACGTGATGCAATTAGGCCTTTGGATGCACAGAATGGGTATAAAAACGGTGTGAAAAGGGAGGCCCAGAGTTATGATTATCGTACGTGTTCCTCGGGGGTAATCAATTTTTTACCATCATTACCAGCTGAATATATTTCGAGTGTGAATGTGGGAATTTTTCGTGAACCATATGAGATACATATGCAGGAGATACATGTATATATCTGAGAATATTGAGAATAGAACCTAGCATGCGATCCAAATGCAAATTAAGTAATTTGCCAGCTTTCTATTGCATCTGGGGTGGCACTTTATTTGTATTATTACTCATAACACCTGTAATTGAGACCTGGGAAGTGGGGAACCTTCAGCTTCTGGCACCCATTACTCATCCCACCCGGGCAAGTGTGCCACATGTGGCACATTGACCCAAGTGCCAAATACCAGGCCAGATGGCTAACCTAGAAAACAAAAACCCCGGCGACAAAATACGGTCCACAAGTAATACATATTTTCTATTTTCTTTGGGCCAACTTCAATGATCACAATACGCATTATTTTCGCCGGCTATAAAACATTCTTTGGGGGGCTTAAAGTATCGGAGAACGCTGATTGCTGGAGAATTGGTTGAAGGGAAGAGAAGTGAAGAGAAGAGAGTGGCGAGAAGAATCTCGGGCCGTGCTCAAGTAGACGTGACAAGAGGAGACCGAGCTGATCATTTGATTTGGCCCCGGAGAAAGCGGAAGAGCGGTAATCGCGCGAAATCACAGAACTATTCCTATGCCGCTCTAATTTGTGTTCATGCAATTATTTCAGGTACGAAATAACTCCGATTTGCCTGCGAGCCAGGCCCATTTAAACGGTAGGGCAACGTATTAAAACTAAGTGCCACTTACTGACTGAACAGTCGGAGACTGAGCTCGGTTGCCCCGAAAAGCTTTTCCACATCCAAATCCGCATCCGCATCCAAATCCACATCCCAAGAACTTGCGCAAAAAGCCCTGACAGCCAAAGAGATTGTTTCTCTAACTCTAGCTCTAAGTCGGGCTCTAACTCGGGCTCTAACTTTAAGTGCACAGGGAGAAAAGGGGGTTTACAAATTACAGGTGGAAGAAAAATATAATTTAATATTTTATACAATTTTTAGAAGTTTCTAGGAAAGCAATAGCAGTAGTTTGGTTATTATTAGTTATTTTATCATTATCATATTTGTTAATATTTTGTATTATTAAAAAGTTGAAACTACAGGTAGATGTATATGTAGTAATAGTAATATAAGTGGTATTAAAATTAAGTATTATTAGTTAGAAGTATTAGTTTTTTATGGTGAAATAAAATTCATGGGTAAATAAAATTCCTTAGTAAGAATTTGTATTATTTATTATTATGTTTGGAATTTTCCCTAAGTTCCTATTAAAACAATAGCAGTATTAATAATTGTATCATTATTATAATAGTTAATTTTTGTATTATTAAACGATTTTAAATAATAATCTTAATATATAAGGTAGCAATACTGATAGAATTAAAGGTAATAATAATAGGAAATTGGATAATATTAAAAAAACACTATTATTAATTAGTAGTATTTATTTTTCAAAGTTAATAAAAATTTTAGGATAAATAAAATCTCTTAATAAAAAATATATTGTATTTCTAATTATTTAAATAATCCCATTAAAATTCTTGAAAGTTAAAGGAAATAAAAATTAATTTGACAGCTACGAATTTACGCATTCCATAATCCTGAAAAAGTATGTTTAAAATGGGGGCCAAAATTGAATTATTCTATAAGTTTTGGATATTCTTATTATGCAGTTCATAGTAAGATACATTTGCTTTTGCAGTGTCAAAAGTGTGGCTCAAAGTTAAAAGTCCGACTGGGGCACATTTAGTACTCGCCGATCGGTGATCATTGCGACTGCCTCCGACTGCCTCCTATGTGCAATGCAATTTCTAAAACGTGATTCGTGCAGAGACAAAATGCCATACTCTCCTCCCCCAGATGGGGCTAACTAAGCTAAGCTAATACCGCCCGATCCTCAGTGGAGCACAACAAAAGCCCATTAATATAATTTGTGTCTAGAGTTATTTTTTTGTTTTTGGTTATTTGGCCAAGTCCGCGGGTCTCGCCGCATTTCGTCCTAAACGATTATGAGCTGCAACTCGGAGGCAACTTGATGTTGGGAAAACATGCCACACAGTTTTCCATATAGCTTTGTTTTACTTCTTTGATTTTTTTTTGGCTGACGGGGTCACAGTCTCGGTTGCCGATCCCCAAGTCTCCATCTCCATCTCCGTCTCCCATATAGATCAAATAAAACCGCTGATCGTGTCGCCGCCGCCGCCGATCGATTGCCATTTCGTGTGGGCTTTTCCTCTTATTTATTTTACAGAATTGTCTACAACTTTTATTGGCCGGCGCTTAATTTTTATTAGCGCACAACCAAACCGAATCGAAATGAAATGAAATGAAATGAGTCTTTCATGGGAACAAATCGATCGGAAGCCCCCAAGGGGCTGGCGTGTTGACAGCCCGATAAATTTGAGTTAGACGGCGACGAAGGTCTCCTTTCTTCTGGATCTGCGCGGACAGCTCCAAAATGGTCACCGATCCGTGGGTGGACATAATTGGGGTAATAAAATTTATTGACCAGATGTGATGATTCAATCGCGATGACGACCTGGGGGCAATGGGTGCAGTTTAAGATTGAATTGATATTTATATATGTAATATGTATGTGCTTTGGGAAAAATGTTTGGGAAAATGCTGCACAAAACTAAAATTTCATTGCATTAAAAATATAAACAATTTCGGGCTACATTTTGTAATATATAATAAAATTAAATTGAGACTTTTTAAATTTATTTTATTCTATAAAAATTAAAAAAAAAACATGTTTTCTTTACGGAAATTTTATGAACATAAGAACCTTATATATTCCATCTACTAATTTGGAATCATTAGAACTAATAAATATTGTATTCGGAATAATTCACATTTGAAATAGCTATTTTTTAAACTTTGTTTCCTTACTTGAATTCCATAAGCCTAAGTAAATATTTTAAATATTCTAAATACTAATTTGAAGTAAAAAGAAATACTGAAAATTGCAGAGTATTCTGAATAGATTACATTTGATATAGCTATTTATTAATTCAGTGTTAACAATAAGCTTTAATAAGATAACGTTAAAATTGTCATTAGAATGTTTTAAATAAACAACGTACAAAGCTCGTAAGCTTTATTTTTAAAACAGGAGGAGGAATAGTTTTTTTTATAACATTTTTTAAATGCAACAGTCTTCATTTTATAAACATACATTGATTTTAAATACATATTTTAGGAGTATCTTAAAAAATTGATTTTTAGAGGGTATTCAAATCTTCGGTTCCCATAACTAATTTCCCCATTTCGGTTCATATTTTAGTGGCAGTTCACTGAAGAACACTTTTAGCCCCCCCTTGGTATCCCCTTATTCGGTGGGGGAGAATGTTGGTAACAAATCAGCGCGGATCGGTGTGCGATCTGCGGTTGCAGGAGCCATAAACTAAGTGACCACCTGCGAGTCGGTCGGCGGGCATAAAGCAAACTCTTTATGGGCCATCCACTGGTTGGCCAACGATGACAGCGACATCTCTCGATGGGAAGATGGGGAGATGGGAAGACATCGCAGCGGGGACATAGGATATGGGACCTGCCGATCGGCATTCTCGTTTGATGATAATAAAGATCTTGCCAGAATGTTCTCACTTTTGGATGAGCACAGTGGAAAAAAGAAGACTAAGAATTCAATATTTAGTGGGAATTCGATAAAGGTTTTTAATAAGGAAAAATAATAAAAGATTTTGTTAAATATAATTGTATACATATATTTCTTTTAATTTTAATTAAATTATTCTTCTGGATCATAAAATACAGTATTTCTCTTGTTAAATATTTACCATATATATTTCTTTTTAATACAACTTTGTTAGGGTATTCTTTCAGGATCTTTAACAAATCAGATATGTTGTTAAACTGAAATACAAGTTAGTGTATAAAAAACAGGAGAACAATTGGACATCGGTAGTTAATCAACAAATCATGAATATATATAATAAAAGGCCTCCTTAACAGCTGTGCCCACTTTATAGCCAATGTCCACTGCAGAAAAATCCCATTGCATTGCCCCACATATATTTTCCTCTGTATGCAGGAAAGAAGTCTGTCCTCTAATGATGGGAAAAATGCATTATTGGCAAAAAGATTTCGAACTGAAAAGTCGACTGGGGCCGGAGAAAGAGAGAGTGAGAACCCGAGATCTGGGCTTGCAACCTGAGCGCACTTTCATTTTCAGCTGCCCGCCGCATAATTAATTGCGACCGAAAGTGGACGACGATTTTTCGTCGCGGCGGCAGAAAGTAAAAGAAAAATACAAAAAAAAACGGGGGAAAAAATATATAAAAAAGCGATCCCCAATCGAAGGAACAACGAACCTGTGGCGACCACTAAACCGGATCAATGTTTGGATCCCGTAGCCGGAGCAACTTTCTTCTTGCGGCTTCTGACACACTAAACTGACTAAACTGACGCAACGCAGCGTGTGGCAAGTGCGGCAAGTGCTTGCTCTCCCTGCCCCCCCCCCCTGCGTACCTGCCACCAGCAAAAGCGGTCTTGCAACGCCCACGAGACAACGGAGGAAGGCAGCTTCCTTTGCAGCCCGTGCAGAGTGGTGGCTGGGCACAAATGGAAATTAAGCTCGCTTACCTGCCATGTGGCATGTGGCATGTGGGCGATGCAATACGGGGGACATGCCTCATTCACACGCTGCATGGGCCCAAAGACAGGGTATGCTCAGGGCCTTCAGGATCTTTCGGTTTGGTCATATGAAGTATATGATTATTTGTATAAAAACTGAAATATAAGGTTTCCTTTGAAACATATTTTATCAATATGATAATTAATTGGAAAGCCCAATCCAAACTTTATTTTTGTATATATTGCAATATCTTTAATTTGTTTGAACATTTTTTTTCTGAGGCATTTATAATTTATAATTTGTATCAAAAAATTTGTTAAAGCTTTTACATAAATGGTAAAAACATTTAAGCACGTTTTATGATGTGAAAATCTTTTAGAAAACCCGATGTTTATATATTTTTATTTTTGTTCTATTTAATATATGTATATTTTAATTTCCTATTTTTTTTATAAAATATGGAACATAATTTTTAAATAAAATGTTTTTATTTATTTAGAATCCATCACTACAGTTTAAACTATACCAAAATAAAATCAACAACCGAAACCAACTTTTGATTCTGAGTAAGATGTTTATATTTAAAAATCCTCCAAAACTAGGAAATCCTTTAAAAAAAACATTTCAAGGAGTGCTGAAGAAGGCGAAACCAATCTGGAACCCAGAAACTAAAAAAACTGAATCGAAGCATACCGAAACCCAAACCGATACCGATACCTATACCGAATCCGAATCCGAACCTGAACCCGATCGACAGAGCCAGCCGCCTGACAGAACCAGTTTAATGGCACATGAGAAATTTCACCCAAAAATCTGTGAATCTCCCGGCCTAGCCGGGACCAGGGCAGGGGGGGAGTAATGTTCAAAGGGGGCAGATGAGGGGGGCGTGGCAAGTTGATTTGCTTAAAAAGAAATTCACTTTCCTTCGACGGTTTTACTTTTTCAAATTTTGTGTGTGTGCGAATGTTTGTCGTTCGGTTTGGTTTGGGGCTAGTTTTTCTCCACAGAGAAAATAATTTTTGGAAGGAACATAATTCATCTGAATTTGAATTGTTTTTTATTGTTTATTTAAAAAAATGTCCTCCATAAAAAACAACGATTTATATTATTTTTGGAAAACCATTTGGAAACCATTTAAAACCAATTCTAAACCAATTACTAAATCAAAGAAATGTTTCAAAAATGTAATAATCAATGACTGATTTTGAATCTAAAGAATTGTTATTAAATTTATAAAAGATTGATAATGATTTCCACCTTTTATATATATTTATGATTGCTTTGTTGCACTTATATTTCTTCCTGTGCCCCACGATCTTCTCATGGGCAGCGAAGAAGGCAAAGAAGGTCACGGTGTGTTGTAGATCATGAGGATTGGATGCGAACCAAGGCCCAGACGACGACAACAGGAGGTGGTGGTCAGAGTCGGAGTTGGAGTTGGAGTCGGAGTTGGAGTCGGAGTCTGGGTAAGAGTCAGAGTCAGAGTCGCAGGCTGGGGTCTCTAACTAGGCATGGGACTGGCACTGTCCACAATTGAATGCATCGCCTTGCATTGGCAATGAGCGCAAAAATACTTTTAATGAAAGTTGGCACTTTGCTTTTTGGGTTTCCTCGGCTTGTTTTCGGTTTTCAGTTTTCGGTTTTCAGTTTGCTATTTTTTTTGTTTTTCATCTTTGTTGGTTTTCCCGCAATTTTATTTTTTGATTTGTGGCAGGCAGCCGTGGAAAATGGCTGCTGGATAAAAGCGTTTCGGAGGAGCATTTCCACATTTCCACAGGAGCCCCGCTTTTTGGCCTGACCGAGGTGTTTTGAGTTGGCTAATTGGATGTGGACAATGGATGGTTTATTGTGTGCGGCGGGGGGGGGGCAGATCCTTAATTGGTGGCCAGACATCAAAGCGTATCTATTTGTGGGGTGTAAAGTAAATCAAGTCAACTTTGCTCCATAACTTTTGAGCGGGGAAAAAATGATTTAATAGAAAACACTTTCACTATCGATAAGAGGGTGTTATTAAATTAGTTTAGTGTCGTTAAATATTTGTCAGGCATTTTTCTTAATTTTAAAACAAGGATCAAGGTCAGAAAAGTCATTTCAGGTATGTTTATTAATTTTACAATCAATTATGCAATAAAAACAACAAAGATAATTATGATTTTTATTTTGAAAGATAGTTAAATGATTGAAATAAAAATTCGATTGGAATTGAGGATCATAATAATTTTAGTGCACTCAATGAAATCCCAGCAAAACTATATTGAAGCCATTAAATATTGGTGATTAATATTTTAATTTGTGGTTTAATTGAGATTTTTTGTTGTGATTACTTTTAAGATGTTGCGTTTTTATTGGATATAATTTTATTATAAATATTTTATATATATTTATATATTTTATTGATTTAATTGAATCATTTTGTTGTAATTACTTTTAAGCTGTTGCGTTTTTATTGTATATAATCTGTTGAATGTGTGAGTTATAAAATTGTTTTTGCCTTTCTACGTTTTTGACAGTGTATTAAGGAGACCCCAGTAAAAGAGTCCAGCAGAAGTCACCGTTTAAAAGTGTTCCGTGTCCTGTCCATTTGATCATTTTATTGTTCCTTCTCCTTGTCCTTGTTCTTGTCCTTGCCCTTCTTGCCCTTTTGCGTGTCCTCCTCTGCCTCCGGAGGCGCTTCCTCCGGCTCATCCTCGTCCAGAGGAATCCCATTGTGGAGCTTCGACCACCTGGGGAGGCTACAGACTACCCAATAGGGTATGATCATCATAATGAGAAGCGGCACCCAGCCGAAGATGAACCGCTGGGCAGTGGACATCGGAAAACGTGGAGGTCCTGCCATGGGTTGGTAACTGCGCACCAAGGACTTCTGGCCCTGGAGCAGAGGAGTCGCCATCAAACCACAAATCCGTTTCATCGACTGCAGCCGGAGTTTGCGTAAAAGTGTAACACTCATGGTTAATCCTGAAATCGGTGGATATTTAAATAGAAAAGATTACAAAATTTTAATTAAGAAACTTAAAAACGTTTCTATATTAAGCCAAATTTGCAGATATTGTAGAATTATTCTAGAAATGTTACTTTTTATTTTATAACTAATTTTAATTGCATCTTTTTATGAATAAAATGTATTAAAAGACAACCGAACAACTCACCAAACTTGTTAACTGTGTGGACAAAAATAAAATGAGATATTTGAGAGAAATATTATTTTGACAGCTCAACTTCACAGATACTGAAAACTCACAGCTGGCTGGTAGATGGATGGGGGGCAAATAAAATTCATCAGGAAGCAAACCTCAGACAGGGTTCAAACTCAAAGGTTAAGCAGACATTAAAAATGCAAATGGAAAATAAGATGCCAGAGGGCCTGATTTTAATTCAATTGCAATCCGCAGACAAAGCACTCGAGGAGAAATGTGAAATTTTAATTTGGCATTGCGTGCAGATACAATTGTCTTGGGTGGGATTACATAAAGTGTGCGATGAACTGAAAATACCATCGGATTAGAGTGCGAATATCTCCATCGCAACGGATTAATTGGGGTTGCCGAAACTTGACTCTTCCCTGGGTTAAGTTTTGAAAACAATAACATAACATAAATCTTGTTTAATAAATAAAGAGGTGCCAATGGGAAATGAGTTTGTTTCTTGTTTGGTCAGTAAAAAAATAAAAACAACTTTTGGATAGCAAAGAAATATCAGATAATATCCTTACAGTTGTTATTTAATTATTGCAAAATAATAACAACTATAAACAATTTTTATATAGGAAACAAATTTAAGTTCTTTTTTCATTGCTTCAAAATGTTGAGTTTTACTTTTAATATTTCGGTAGTTATTTAGTTATTGCAAAAGAATTTAGGAACTGATTATTTTGATTAAAAATATTAATAAATTACAGACTTTAACACCCCTTAGGGCTTAAAAACGAACAGAGTGGGATTAATTATTACAAAACTATTTATTTATTTATTTAATGGTATTATTAAATGTTAAAACAAGTTAGTGAACTTTATTGCCTAATTGAAATAAAACCCTCTACAACTTATTAAAGAGCAGAGTGCTTTTATCTTTATACTAAATAAATAACATAAGCACTTTCCTTTGATAAAGTAGTGTTGAATTTGTTTGATTTAAAATATTCCTTAATTATTAACTTTAACAGCCAAAAATTTAAATTTCAACTAACAGTGCTAAATAACGAGCGAGAACGATTTTAACAGAGTGCTGTAAACCGCAACAGGTCTCTGTTAGCAACAGCTATATCCAGTGTGACCCTATCCGGTTAAGGGTATTTCCAAAAGCGGCTGAAACTGATTTTGGCGTAAACAAACGATAAAAAAGCTTATTAAAAACCATATAAAATGCAGGATACAACACAAACCCATCGGATGCAGGAGTAAGTGATGGCGTAACTAAATATCCCCATCTAATACCCTCAAACCCCTTACAGAATGGAAGCAAACCAGGCCCGCATCACGCAAATCGAGGAGTTCATCAACGAAGTACTGAAGGAGGACCTCCGGCAGCTGGAAAAGTTCATTGGGGCGTACAACGAGGAGATCATGGAGTATGTGCAGTTAAAGAACACCCTCCAGACCTTCGACACCCACCTGCCGGAGGGCTACAAGACGCAGGTGAACATCGGCAGCAACATCTTCATGCAGGCGCGAGTCAGTAAGATGGACCGCATCCTGGTCAATGTTGGCAAGGATGTCTACCTGGAGATGAGCCTGCCGGAGGCGGAGCGTTTTAGTGATGTGCGTGTGAAGATCCTCACCAAGCAGTCGGATGTGCTGCGTGAGGAGAGCGTCCGGAAGAGGGCCCAAATCAAAATGGCCCTTATAGCCATTAGTGAAAGGGCCAATCTTATTCCAGCGGAGGAGGGGAAGTAGGAAGAAACTAACCCTGAGGATGGTGGAACAAATTAAGGAAGGAGATCTTATAAACTCTTGTGATTGGAGGGCAGTTTCATAGCTTTGAAGGTAAAACCGCGCAGATTTCTTGCATTTGATGAGAAATAGAGAACAAGAATTTCATTCTGTTCATTGAATTAAGTTAAAACTAATCATTTAAATATATTTGCCTTCGATTTTCGTAAAGTTTTAGGTCTTAAATTGATAAAAAATATATACTAAGATCTTTAAATATCCTTATTTCATTATATACTTCTGATTTAAGACATTTAAATTGTATTGTACCTCCCATCATAGCTAATTTTTGAAAGGCTAAACTCCTATCAACTAAAAATAAAGGTTAATATTTCATTTATATTAAAATTTGTTTTAAGAAACGGAAATTTAAAGAAACCATAATATTGTGAGTGATACAGCTAATAATTCTGATATTATAAAATATATATTTTGCTAATATTACAATTAAATTGCATTCCATCTTCCACACATTTTTAAACATAAAACAAAACTAAAATCTATATTTCAACAATAATTCAGCAATAATATTTATTAAGCCAAATAACAAAACATATTTGAAGAAAATTTAAGTTCTTGAGACATCAACTAAAACTCCTTTTATCTGCCATCATATATTTCATATTAATATTTCGATTATATTTAATCTTCCAAGCAAAACTTTAATTAACCAAAAACTAAAAACTTTCCAAAAAAAAACAACGCACACCTACACAAGCACTTGATTTTTATTAGTTTTCTACCACAATTTACAAAGATAATTTACAAATAGCGCGACTCGAAATGATGGTTGGCTACGGATTTGGGTGTGAACCGAGTTGGAATAATGGACGGAGGGAGGGGGGGTAGGCTTGTCATGCCTGGGGTAAAATCGTTTCACTCGTGCTAGTCCAACACATCGCTCGAGGATCTAGTGGGTCTTAGGATGACGGAGGTGGGGATCTCGTCCGGACTTCCGCCCGCCGACATGCGGGGCATCAATGCCTCCTGACTGTACAGGGGCACCGCGTTCGCATTGGCATTGAGGGTCCGGAACTGGTTGAAGATGCGTCGGGAGGTGGAGTTGATGCTCTGCAGGCGCCTGGCCATCTAAAGGATTCAAATGATTAGATAATATTGAAAATAAAACTACGCTTCATAATGAAACTATCCGGAGTTCGAATCCAAGCCAAGGGTTATCCAATTTGGAAGAATTGCAGAATTTTGGAAAGGAAAAATATGTATTTTTATTTAAATATTAAAAGTTATCCAATTGAATATTTTATATATCGATAAAACATTTATTATAATCAAATTAAAAACAATACAACTTGATTTTTGAGAGAAGCAATTCTTGAGGCAAGATTCTGGGTAGGATTTCATATACAGTTCGTAACTTACATCGTTGCCCGCCTCGGGATCGCGCCGTCCACTCGGCGCCTGGGGTGGACATCCCAACGAGGAGGTGGAGGCCTGATTCACCGCCTGCTTGACTCGATACATCTCGGCCTCGAGGAGCGTGTGGTCCCGGAAGAGGAGGCGGTAGTCCTCGGCCAGCGTCTGGTTCTCCTCCAGCAGCATGTTGATATGCTCCTCGGCTCGCTTCACACACTGACGCATCGCCTCATCGGCCCTGACCTGGGCATCCTTCCACTTGCGGAAGGACTCGATGATCTGCTCCTGCTGCCGGTTAACGTCGGCCTGCTGCCTGCATGGAAGGGGATTGGGAAGGGGAGAGATGGCAGCTGCTCTTAGATGGACGCACTCCATCCCGGACGGACTACCTACTTTAGTTGGAGCTGCATCTGCTGGCACTCGGCGCCGAAGCCGCGGATCTGCTCCCGGAGCGATTCGTTGGTCTGCTCCAGCTGCCGCACTGCCTCCCGGTGCTGCGTGTCCTCCTGCTGCAGGTGACCCTGCATGTCCCGGATGAGGGAGCGCGTCTTTTCCAGCTCCTGATGGCTAATCCTCAGCTGATCCTGCAGCGCCCGCTCGCGCCCCGTCCACGTGGCGTCCTTTTCTTTCAGTGCAATCACCTCCTCTCGCAACATTTTGCGCTGGAAAGGAAACATATTTGGTTAATGGAAAATCTTGAGAAATTTGAATTTTATGACTTACCTCCGTCCTCAGCTCCTCCTGGAGCTTCTCCACCTGACCCAGTCTGTTCTGCAGGCTCTGCACTCTCCGCTTGGCTTCCTTCAGCTCCTGGCACTGCTCCTCAAAGCTGGCCATCAGGGTCTCATATTTGGTCACCAGCTCCACACTCTGTTCCTGCTGGGAGTTCAGCAAACTCGTCAGTTCGCGCACTTTGCGGGAGAGATCACCTGGAAATTAAAGAGTTTTAAGTGTTTTAAATTCTGGATTTTAACTTTAATGATTTTAAATACAGAATTTCAAAACGGTATAAAAACTAAAATTAAATCTAAACTGTTAAGATAAAAACTATGATTTTAATCATCTTTAAGGATTTTACTGACCACAACTCACCAAATCCCACAATTTAATTAAAATTTAATAAAAATCGGATGTGGAATTGATGAGATTAAGTTGTATATATATATTTCAATGCACCTTGCCTTGTGCCAATTTTTATTTTTGGTGAATTAATGTAAATTTGATGGCTATGAAATTATTTGGTCGATGATAATTTACAATATTGGAAATCGTTTTTAGCCTTTTGGAAAATAATTCTTCATCCCTACAATTTATAGCAACAATCATTATAAAATCGAAAGTGTTTCTGTTGTTTAAATAAATTTAGAAAAGGAATTAATGTCATTCAATGCTTTTCTAATTTTTTTGTTTAGTAAAATATTAAATATTAATATTATATTAAATTAAATATGTTATCTTTGAAAAATTCCCCCCTTTTGTACTCACTATTATTCTGCTTGAGTTCATGTATCTCATCTTTAAGTCGATTGTTTTTGCTGAAATCTGAGTAGCTGTTGATCATGGTCTGGAGCTGCACAATCTGATCGTCCCGGTCCTTCAGTGTGTCCTGAAATCCTTGGACTTGACAGGCCAGACGTTCATTCTAATAAAAAACAAATCAGAAAAAGAAGAATCAGAAAAGAAATAATTATTCAAAATTAATTTCTGTAATTATGAGTATCTTGTAGGTAAGGCCAACTTGTATCTCCAGTTCGCAGTTGATTCGTGGCGGACTTTGGCTGTGGAGCTCTGGTTCTGGGCAGGATATCCCGTTGTGCTGGTTCTGCTGCTGCAGCTCCACCTGCTCGGTCAGCTCCTCGAGGTCCCGCTTGAACTCATCGATGATGCTCAGGTAGTTGTCCCTCGTAGCCTGCAGGATCTCCGACTGAGTCTGGCAGTGCAGCAGCGTGTGCTCCAGCTGCTTCCGATGCGGGCAATCTGCGGAGGCCTCCTTGTTCTACAAGTTAAGAACTAAAACTGATTCACCCGGACAGCAATCCTCTGCGAAACCCTCGAGCTTACCATGGCAGAAGTTGTAAAAGCCCTTCACCTGTCAGTTGTCAATCCTATAAATATCTGTATCTAGATACAGAACCTGCTCCCGCTCCAGCTCCTGTGCTCAACTTAAATCGCTTTCGGTGTCAAATGGTTGGAATTGGAATTGGATGAAGAAGCCTTCGTGCCGGGCTCATATTGCATGGAATATCTGTTGTACAGGCCAGACCCAGACGAATTTTGACTTCATTACGGTTTCATTTCATTTCAATAATATTGCTATTAAAAGTTTCGTCACGAAAATAAAACCAAATCGAATCGTAGGTGGCAAGGTTTCGGGTTTCAAAGTTTCTCTCTTCTTTGGCACTTTGGCAACACAACTCAAACAACTATATATACGTATATCTGTATATGTGTGCGTTTGTGGGGGGACTTCCCCCCTGGTTTTATAGATATTAGTATATGCCCGATGAGCGACCGACTGTTTGACACGATTTGAAAATAAAGTTGCTGCAAATAATATCCTCTGTCTGCCGGATTGACTCTGACTCCGACTCCGACTCTGACTATAGTTCTTCTTGATACTTTTTATTATATATATATTTTCCTTCTGCTGAGTTGGGGGAAGCGTGGCTACGCGCACTTAAAACACTTTTAAAGGCTTATTACTGAGGGGGAGTACGAATTTGATAGTTTCCCCCGGGGGGGAAATGTGAATGTGAAAATCGATTAAGACCCGCTGCTCTCGGGGGCAATGAATTGTTATGATTTCCTCAGCCCAAAAGGGTTGACGACTGCCATTAAGACCATTAAGAGACCTCCCCTGCCCCCCGCCTTCTATTTGGCGGCTGATTTCCACACCTTTCACTGGCACAACAATTTGCACATTTACAGTTCGCCGCTGTTCGCAATAATTTTCGCCTTTTCCCTCCCCCCGCGCAATCCCCTCGCGAAACACTCGAAAACAATTTGCACTTTTGGCCAACTTTGGCCGTTCACTTCGCGTTTGGCTGTCAAAAAAATAAGAAAAAAAAGAAGGCAACAACACAAAAATTGAATGAACGGAAAAGTTTCGGGCTAATTGCACGCCTTCCCTCGCGCGGGTTTTCCTTTCGCGCTTTTCCTTTCTGGGGTCGTTAGGGATTTTCGCGCGAAATGAATTTTCCTGCCACGATTCAGGATTCAGGAGCGTGGGGGCGGCGTTGGAGCGCGTCTAATTAGGGCTCGTAAATTGTCAGTTCGGTATGCGCGATATTCCCGGTGCCGACTCCTGGCGCTTCCTTGATTTGTTTCACGCGACTAAACAGCAACCGCCGACGGATGACAGGATTCTGAAGCGGACGACTCCGGTTCCCAACGCCGACGACCCCTCGACAACTGCTCCCCGCCAGCCCTGGGCTATATGTTTGATTTTGCGCCTAGCAGCTCGTCTAGGAGATGATCGCGTGAGGGGATTTTTTGCACAAATAAAATTCTTTTTAAAATTTAGCCAAAATTAAATAAAAATATTTCGAATAATTACTTATCGCTCCGAAATTAATCTCTCAACTTTTTTTAACAAGAAAAAAAAAGTATATAATGAATTAGAAAATATATTAGTTGATTTGCATAGTTTTAAAAATTTCAGAAAAATAAAAAACAAAATTATTTAATTGTTTATCCCTTAAATATAATAGTCAATCATATTATAATGGCCTATATTCAACAAGAATCATTTACTTCTTTGAATAAATTTATATTATTTCTATAAACAAGTATTTTTTGCATAATTACGTAATTATTGCTTGGCAACAAATCTACAAGTATACTAATATTTGATTTTATAAGCTTCTCAATCAAATTTAAAATAACTTTAAAAGTTTTCCTTCTTTTTACGATAAAAGTATAACCTTTTAAAAACAATCATTTTTATAATTTTGATCAAAGCTGAGATATTAAAAAAAATA
>JAJJHY010003831.1:10676303-10698197 GCA_021224005.1 Drosophila setifemur | reverse complement strand
AGTTTATAAATGTTTATTTAATTTGATCAACGCAAAGATTTTAAATTGCAATTAAAGTGCTAAAACATATTTTGTCATAGATTATGAGGGTTTCGTGAGTTAAGAAAACGCCAAAAAAAAATTTTAATTTTTCTAAACTCCTTAAAATTTTTTTGAATTTAAGTGGAACCCTCAAATTTAATTTGGACTATTTACCTGGACTCCCGCTCACGATGATCACGAGTGGAGCACCTCTCATCACTCGACTCCCGCCCAACTCCTCGCGGCTCTCATCGATATGCATATCACTGGTCGCCTTCCTCGCGTGTCGATTGTGGGTAAATAAATAACACGAAACCTATTTCCGATTCGCCAGATCCTGGGGAGCAGGTGCCTCCGGAGAGGGGGGGTGGGCTGAGGCGCCCCTCGGCAATTGCAGTTGGACTTACAGCAGCGTTTCCACAATAAACACATTCGCGAGCGATTTGTATTTGTCGAATACCCGGAAGGGGAGTGAAATGAATCTCGTACTTTTGGCCCACCACCGAAAGAAATATATGGGTAAATAAATCAGACGACTCGGATGGCAACAATATTTGCACAGGATACACATACATTATGTACCCAAAGGATATTGTTCCTCGAAGGCGAATGTCATTTACCTCATAAGAGAGAAGGCTAAACTATTTTCACACAGAGGCGTAGTTGCAGTTTAAAACATTTATTAAACAATTTGAACGATATCTAAGTGTGCCAAAGATAAATCTAAGTCTGAGATTGAGAACTTCTTGGCTTAAGTTTAAGTTTCTATCTTAAAGATAGATATATATATATATATATTGTGGTATCCCCTTTGCTAAGCTCCTGGCTTCCCTTGTATCCATCTAGTTTTCAGTTGATTTGTGTAAGTAAACAAACTCCTTGCTGTTTTTTGGCGGGAACCATTTTCGTTGATGATAAATAACTTTACAACTAACAAGAACGAGGCGAACTTTAAGCTATACTTAACTACGAAAGTCTTAACTTGGCTTAGCTTAGACTAAATGTTTAGGAGGGTCAACAAGTGACACAGTTTACTTCGAGCTTCTGGCTTTTGTAGTTGCTTTCATGGCTGTGGATGTTGTTGCTTTCGTCGTTGTTGTCGCTGTCGTTGTTGTTGTTGTTTTTGTCGTTGTTGGCTTAGTTGTTGGTTTAGTTGTTGGTTTAGTTGTTGGCTTAGTTGTAGTTGTAGTTTTAGTTGTTGATTTCGCTTTTGCTATGGCTGCAGATTTGGCTTTGGACTCTTTTGTCTGGGTGGGTGGTGTTGGTGATGGTGATGGTGATGGTGTTGGTGTTTTCTTCGTATCGCCTTTCTGCATTTGATATATGACAACCATGGTTATTGGCACCCTTTTAATTGTAGTGTAATCGAAACCATCAGATACTCACACATGTCATCTGCTCCACCTCCTGCGCGGATTTCTCCTCGAACATTGCCGTGATGGCCAAACAGAAAGGATTTTCCGTAAAGGTTTCGTTGTAGATTTCATTGTATGAGAACTCCGCACAGCCCTAGGGGGGAAAATGTTGGAAAATGTTATAAAATATGTGAATGAGTTATCTGATATGTAAATTCAAAATATATAGAACACCGACATATAGCCTATTCTAAAATTATTTTTAAACGGGGAAAAAAATTACATACTTTAAATCTCCTTTAAACATAAATTTCCAAACAAATATATATTTTAAATTATATTCACTAATTATCAAAATATAGTGGTATTATTTTTGTACAATAATCAATCATTGGAAATACTTTTGAGTGACTTAAAAAAATTGTTATGGTATATTATAACATTATGTTTGAAAAAAGTAAACAATATCTATCTCATTGGAAATAATTTTCTTGGGAGTAATAAAAATTTTGATGTTCTTATTATTATTTTGTTTTAAAATCAGAATATTTTTGAACATAAAATAATATCTATTAATATGGAAATATTTACCATGAGGGAGTTAGCAAATTATTTTATTATTATTTTTTCTGTTACAAAATAATATTATTTTTGGACAAGAAAACTATCACATTGGAAATACTTTTTTTGAGAAGCTTAAAACAATTTGTAAATTGCTTATTATTTGAATACAAAATAATATAATTGTTGTACAAAAACTAAATATGTATCACATTGGAAATATTTTGCTTAAAAAATTTGTTAAATTATTTTCCCTACTATTCAAGCTCACCAGTTTGCAAATCAATTCGGCCAACTCCTTCAGGATTTGGCTATTCCTCTCATTCTCGACGGTTTCCCAATCGAACTTGACCTGCAGCTCTGAAATTTTGACTTTTGGCTAGTTATAGCAGAACACGCTCTGACTGATCGGAAGATCTTCACTACGAACTTTTTGACTCCGTATCCAGGTGTTGGCACCTCCCATGCAACTCCCGGTTGCAGGTGCTCAGTGCCTGAATCCGCTTGCGGAGAGCCTCGAGCAGCTGCAAATCCGACTCATCCAACTGCATACCACCATTGTCCTTGGAGGATTGATCGATGTCGGATTGAAGGAGCCTCAGATGGCTGCGTATCGATTCCAGTTTTCTAACAGTCTCTTCACGTTCGGAATTCTGAAGGGGAGTATTATTATTAATTAAAACTTAATTTTAAAGTATTTATTATTTTATATAAAAATAGACCAAATCCCTTACCAACTTCTCCATGAAGCAGGAGAGTTGCTTTCGTCGATCATCCATGGCCTGGTACTCCTGCTTCGTGTGCAGTTCGAAGAGCTCGTCGAGTTCTGTATTCAGCGATCGCAGGAACTCGCTCTCCTGTCGATCCTTTAGCGTGAGGCACTTCAGCATGTCCTGCGACTTGGGCCCACAGAGAGTGGAAAACTCCTGATCCGAGTCCATATCCTTGCCGACGCCCAGCGAGTCCGCCTCGCAGGGCGTCTCCTCCGTCATGGAGACTATACACCGAGTGGCCTCCTGCAACTGTTGGCCGGGCATTAGGAAAACCATTAGTCTGACACGAACAACTAGTGAGCATTTGTTCGTAAGTGTTAAATACTGGAATTTTCCTTAATAAACTGACTTAACACTGTAGTGTAAGCTGATCGGGTTTTTCGATAGTGCGCGACAAACGATAAGGGGCAGCTAGAGTAGCATTCCAATTAATCTATAAATAATCCCAGCTGAATAAGTTGGATTTCCGACGCCATCACAGATGGAAAAACAAATTCAAAATACTCAATAGTCATCTTCAGCTTATCAAGTAATTTAATATTAATTCAGGGCGATTTGGATATTAAGAAAACAATATTTTGGTTACCAGTTCCCCAATGGGAAATGTAGGAACACAATGCACTTCATTAATTATTTAATTTTAGATTGAGTAAATATTTAATTAATATAATATAAGAGAAATATATTGTAATCCGATTGGAACATGTAGGAACACAATGCGCTCCTTTAATTTAATAATTTTGGAACATAATGCACTCCTTTAATTTATTAATTTTACCTTCCACAAATATTCATAAATTATGAAAAAGTAAATAAAATCCACCTGCTCACCTGCTGATTGAGTTGGGATATACACTGATCCTTGAGCAGCAGCTTCTGCCTGGCCGTCTGGACAACTTCGTCTAAGGCGCAGAGCTGGGATTTCAGGTGACAGATCTCGTCGTGCTTGGTGGCCATCTCGGTGACCAGCGCGTTCATGCACTCGGCCATCTAGAAAAGGGTAAGATTCCCATTAAAACCAGGCTTATTGTAAGAATCAAAAACTTTACAAATTTATTAAACAAAACAAAAAAAAAACGAATTAACGAGAACTTTTAGCGGTCGATTTTGCGTGATTTGGGTGGAGTTATAGACCGGAAATCGCCAGTGCCCATGGTCACCGCCACCGGTCTATGGCCTACCTTCTCGCTCTCGCTCTCCGGCAGGGCTTGATCCTTGGCAACGCCCAGCAGCTGGTTGATGGTCAGCGTCTCCAGGCAAATGCCCTTGGTGTCCCAGATATTGTGGTGATATGCGCTCTGCACCATCTTGATAATTGCGCAGATATCCTTGCGCAGCTTGCGGTTCTCGTCGAGAGCCTGCTGCTGCTCACCTTGGACCGATTGGAAGCAGGTCACGATCTTGCCGTAGGCCTCCTCCTCCAAGGCGGACATGTTGCCCAGGATCACACTGTTTACATGGAGCAGGAAGTCCACCCACTCTTGGAACGTGACCAGACGGAGCTGGGAGCTCATCTGCAAGGAGCAAAGAAAAAAATATTAAAAATAGCTAAATATAAATCAATCAAATATATTTTTAAATACAATTAAAATTATTATAAAATATTATTCAGGTTGATTTTGATAACATTTTAATCTAAATTCAAATACTAACTGAAATTATTAATTAAATGTTGAATAACTAAATAAAGTAAAATTTCTCGATCCCAAAAATGAAATATTGCTTTGGGATTGTAAAATAATTTCAACACATGCCTTAAATAAAAATAGAAAAAAAATTAGTTTGACCGCAAGAATATATCATTATTAATATATAATATATTATGAATACTATTTTGGTAAGCAACAAATGAAATATTAAATTTTACTGTTCATTAAGATACTAATTCTAGGTAATAGACTTATTAAATTGCAAAATTTGTTTTTATAATTTAACCCTGTAGATATTTAGTAAACAGTGAAATATAATGAAAATAAATTAACAAATTTAGGAATTTAATAAGTTATTCATTATCACTGTTCTGATAACTATTTTAGAAAGTTCAGGCATTATTTTATTTTGTATGTCAATGTTATATCAGTGATCAACAAAATTTCTATAAACAAATTAATGTTCCCCTTGGGGATTACCTAGCCCCTCACCATTGCATCCCCGCCCTGACCATCCAGGCAGTCGATCTCTCCCAGCCTCTTCACGAATATGTTGTTCAGCTCGAAGTTGACCTGGGAAGCATCGCCTGCTGTGTCCCGTAGCTTCTGGAGCAGGTTGCGGTAGTAGTCGGTGCACAGGATCTCCGTGCTGGCATTGCACTGGGCATGAGGTGGGGCAACTGCTGTTCCCTCCCTGGCCAGCATATCCTGCTTGCTGGCATCCTTGGACACCTGCTGCTGTTGCTTCTGCTGCGGGGAGTCCTGATCAGCTTTTGGCAAGCAATTCGGAGTTGAGGCTGAGGATGGCGATGGAGATGTTGGTCGCGCACTGCTGATACCCATGGACTGACGGTCCAGGACAAAGCCTCTTCTTTGCTGGCTCATAGTTGCAAAGAACAATCCGGTAATCAGCTACAACTTCCTCCTCCGGCTCCAACTGGGGAACGCATTAAAACTTTCCACCTCGATTGTCAGTGGGCTTGGCTATTGTTTTTGATATTTTTTCTATTTTTTTTTTTCAAATTTCTGTCCAGACGGGAGCTTGTGTAATTAGACATGTGTATTGGGTTTCCACATCGGAACGGAACGTTCACTTCGAGAGCGGCTATCTCAAGGCACTGCTGATCGCGCGTCAGAGGGTCTCCGAATGCAGTTCTCCTCCCCTTGAGGCGGCACGCAAATCACTTTTCAAAATCACATTAACTCCAGCACTTGTAAAGATGTAAATTTATCAAAAAAACGAAAAGCACAAAAAAACACAACACCAGAAAAAAGAAACGAGAACACAATTTAATATCTGATTCGAACCTTGGCGACGACGTCAGCGCTGCGTTCATATCTTTTGTTTGTAGTCTTCTGACGTAGCATGTAGTTTTGTTTATTTATATTTTTTTTATTTTTTTTCTTGTTATTGCTGTTGTTTTTATTTTCGAGCTACACACACGCGTATCAAGTATTCGGTTTCAACGGGTTGTTGTTATTATTATTTTTGTGTTTTTTTTTCAGCTTTTCGCTGCTGGCTTTTCCTCCGCTCCGAATTCCGCGGGTTGAGCGAAGAGCAACGTTTCGCATGGAGCGCGGAGCTGGAACTGAAATTGAATCTCGATCGCGGACTAAAGCGATTCTCAGTATGGCCAATTCGCGAGTGTATTCCCCAGAGGAGCGTTTCCCTCGCTCGCTCGCTCGCTCTCCCTCCGCGCTTATCAGTGCGTTCTGGTTCGGAACGGATCGGGGAATTAGATCGGTTGTCCGTGTTTACCCAAGAACTTAGCGGTTATGGATTCCTGCCTCAAGCTCCCGATAAACACACATACTCGTATGTATTTATATATTTGTATATTTGCGTAGTGCAAGTCATCGCTGTTTGCCAAAGTTGCGCCGTTTCGGTTCTGCCAATTTCGTATAATTGTTAACCCAGTCGGCGGGGTATTTGCCGATGGATAAGTTTGTTTGGCCGCATTGATAACTCCGTTATGGGCCTGGTCATTGAGGCAGATAAGCTGAGCATTCCAAATTGATTGCACAACGATTGGGAACCAAGAAGAAGGAATTTGTACTTCACTGAAAATATTTGACAATTTTAAAACTAAATAATATATTAGATGAGCAAATTCAAACAAAAAATGTATTGTTGGTTAAATATTAAAAATATTAAATTTTGAAATAAATATCTTTAAAAAAAATAGAATAAATGCATTTTTATCAATCAGTGTCGGATATAACATAAAATTAAAAGTCCAATAATTATCATATAAACAAAAAGGATTTAAGAATGTACCTTTATCAACATATTTACCTAATTAATTGAAATAAAAAAGATATATCATTTCGGAAAGTAATGTGAAATAATTATTATAAATGCGTATTTAAATATATATATTTCCAACCCTTTCCCGATCTCATTAGTTGATCGTTTATAAATATAAATTTTTATCAAAACAAAGCCCGTGGTTTTGGTTTTGAGATAAAACTTTAATTTATTTTAAAAGCTTTAGAAAATGTTCCATTCGTTTTATAAAAAGACACACACACAACATGTTAAATGTTAACGCTCATTATACGTTTTATTTATATCGATTTTTCATACGTAAGAAGAACAAAAATGTATTTACAATGTTTAAATCGCGCTGGCGTTTTATTTTTTTTTTGCGTTTTTGTTCTGCGTTAAATGGTTTATCGTGTTTTATTTTTCAGAATGAATTAATTTTGTTGTGTCCTACTTAATTCAAATCCATTACAAAACTGCTGCATGTTTAATGGGAATTGATTCCTCTTGTATCAACTAATAGATAAAACAACTTTCATACAGATTATCATAGTAATCACTTCACTTCAAACACGTGCTTTAGGCGTACACAAAAATAAAGATAGGAATAATCATTGCAATCTTCAAATTCTGGTCACATGAATCTCAAAACATGTTCTGGATTTGCTTTTGCAGAGGGTCTCGGTCTCGTTCTCGGTCTCTGTCTCGGATTTGGATTCGGATCTGGGTCAGACGTATAAATGTACATCAAACGCTCACTAAAATTAATAATTCATTTATAAATTTATTACTTTAGCTATATTTATAGTTATTAATATTCCGTTTTGCTTGTTAATTTTTACCATTTCTTACGATTAGGGTTTGCATTATGCATTATTTCTCTTATATTGTTGCTTTGCGTACGATTCATGTTCATGTGGGTGGTTGCCGAGATGTGGGTGAGTATGGTGGTGCGGGTCGGTGCAGATGCATATGCAGGTGGAGGTTGAGGTATGGGCATGTGATACTGGGGGCTTACTGCTATACACTTGCTCAGCGCAAAGAAACGAGCGAAAACAACGGGTAGAGAATATCAAGAAATATATTAGAGGGAAAATTGTGTGGGATGGTAAGAGGCTCGCGTTATCCAATAGCATTTTAAACTGTTCAATTTTGATGTCAGGCTTAAAAAATGGGTTTGCAAAAGGAAATTTCACATTTCGGGCGCACTTATTGGTAATTCAATGCATTCGGGTTGTTGTGCTCTCGCTGGAGGTCATCTATAATCTTGGTCAAAACGATCATGGCCTTGCTCAGGCGCCGGCTACTGGAGCTGTGACTCTCACAGTG
The DNA here is from genome assembly GCA_021224005.1 of Drosophila setifemur. NCBI lineage: Eukaryota > Metazoa > Arthropoda > Insecta > Diptera > Drosophilidae > Drosophila > Drosophila setifemur. The sequence goes on along the minus strand of JAJJHY010003831.1, from coordinate 10,690,243 downwards.
TATGTGTTCTGTGTGCTGCAATTCGCCATTTGAAGATGAGTATGATCCGGGTCCTGCTTGGGCCCACTTAGGCCAAGTAGTTGTACACCTTGCGGTCCTCGGGCGATCGTTGCAGATACTCGCGCTCGATCAGGCCCTCGATACGCTTCTTAATAAACACGGGCGAGGGCAAGAAGCGCGACTTGAGCTGCGACGTCACGTCCGACACCAGCAGATTGTGCTAAAAGGTTTTTAATATAGTCAATCATTAGAAGGAAGTCCATCTGGTATGTGGTATAATCAATACTCACAGCCATGCGTTTGCGTGCCTTCATGATGCGCACTATGGCAGCTTCGATCTCGTGCTTTCGGTCCTCATCGACCTTTCCACGCGTCTCCTTGCGCTCTGGCTCCGACTCGCCCTTGGCGGCCACCGTCTGTATCTTTACCCTTTAATATCACAATGTTCAAATCATATTAATATGGTGTCTATTTAACTGATAAAGATAAATGTACCTGTGGAACTTGGACACGAAGGCATCGTTCACGTAGAACTCATCCGTTGGCTCTATGTCCTTAGTTTTCGTCTTGGAATTGCGCACTAGCAGACGCTGCGCCGGCTTTCCCATGGACAGAGACTGGAGGGCTCGGACCAGCTCCCGTTCGGGTATGTCCGTCTCCTGGTGGATGTCATCGTAGGTGAGCACGTCCCGGTTGTTGAACAGCAGAAGAACACACATCTAAATAGGAAAACATGGGAAATGTTAAATATCTTTGCAATGGAATTAAAGAACATTTTTAAAAGTAAACTTACACCAATAATCATAATAAATACAAATTGTAATAAAATAATATAACGATCATGTAAGATGTAATAGTCGATAAAACGTATGCATCTTTGAAAAACGAGATGGACCCTTTGGTCCACATCCATTATATACCCATTACGCATGTGAAACCTCTAGTTATTATTGTTTCCCTAGCCAAGGTGGTCATATAAATGGACAAAAGGATATGGTTATATCCTGACAGACAATAAATAAATTTCCACAAGTACAATAAATCCATTAACCCTTCCAAATACAAAAATATACAAATATAAATAGGATACACAATTGGTGTGCATTTGCCCCTGAACTCACCTGGTAGGTGGACACTTGCAGAATGTGCTTGCGTGTGGTTGTGGGCGCACCACTACCACTTGAGCTGGAGCTGGGGGCGTCTTTATCTTTGTCACTGTCAATAGCCTTTCGGCCATAAAACACAGCGTTAATATAAGCGGTGCCTGCGAAAATATATTCAATCCAATTAGAAGCCGGTAGGTAACATTTTGCATCATTTGTACTCACCCATCTGGGGCTGTAACGTCAGCTGGCGACCAGAATGCTTGTTTAGATAGAAGTTCTTGAAAATTTCGAAAGCTTCGCGGGGTGCGGAGGGGATGTTGCAGTTGGGTGTTGCTGTCTGTTGAGGGATATGACCAAATTAATAACTTATTTAACCCAAAAAAGTAATTAATTTGTTGTTGGAAACTTACCTGGGTGGGCCAGAAGCCTGTGGTTAGGATGCGTACCGTAAGCTCAACACCTCCCAGAGATAAATTGTTATTATTTACAAAGTTCTTAAACTCATCCATGATCGTATTGGAGACAGACATGTCTTTAAACATGCCCTCCAGCTTCGAGGTAAATTGACAGCCGCATTCAGTCTGAAAAAAGGAAATTTAAATGAATATAAACCTTTAATGTTAGTATTAGATAAACCTACCTTTAATTTGGATATCATGTTCTTCTCGAAATCGTCTGAGACCGATTTGTTTAACAACAATCGCTTGGCCAAATGCGTCTTGTAATAACGCTCAAAGACATCTTTCTCCAATAGGAAACGGAAAAGCACCATTGTCTTGTCCAGTATGGACTCAATCTCCTGCTCGCTCATCTGGGATAAAGGAAAGATTTTCATTACACGAGTTACAAAACAATTTCGAATGGAACACTCACTCCCTTGCCGCCCTTTTTCAGCTTGTCGTCGATGAAAAGCGATAAATACTCCGGTGATTTGTTGTTCAGGTTCAGGAAATGCTCAAAGTCGGACGAGATGACGTTCTTGAAGATGCGATCGTTGCTGAAGGAGTGCGTCAGAAACTGGTCGAAGCGGTCCTTGAGGTCCAGCAGGTTCTGCACGAACGTGATGGGATTCGTGTTGCCGTTCTCCTCCTCCTTGACCAGCATGCGCCCCTGCTCGCGCAGATACGCGGACATGGTGTCCGCTATCACCTTGAGGCCCTCCTCCTTCAGGCGCGAGAAGAGCTTGTATGTGCAGGCCAGGTCCTCGGTCTTCGAGTTCTTGATCATGTACACCACGCCCGAGTTCTCCATCTCGACGATGGGGCGCATGTGCTTCTTGATCAGCTCCTCCTCCACGACGCGCACAATGCGCGGCTCCGTGTCCTTGTCCAAGTAGAGCGCCGCTCTCGACGACTCCTCCGTGATGCGCGCCTCCACTTTCTTGATGTAAACGCCAGCGTTGTTCTCGGCAAGAAAGTTCTGCGACTCGAATTTGTAGAATGCCGCCGACTGGGCGAGGAAGGGCTTCTCGAAGTCCTCCTCGTACACGGTGCGCGAGTTGATCCCCAGGGTGATCAGCATGCTGCAGGCGTTCTTGATCGCCAAATGGTTGATGGCCTCGCCATGTCGTTCCTCCATCACCATGCCCAGCAGCTTCTCCCGCAGGGCCTTCTGGATCTCCGAGTAGCGAACAACCTGGGGAGGAATATATGTATTAACACTCACTTTCTCTATATATTGGATAGAACCTCACCTGATCTCTGAACAGAATCAATCCCAGATTGTACACATTGTCCACCTCCCGCTGCTGCACGTATACCCTGTCCATGTACATGAGTATGTCGCGTATCATCACCATGGAGGTCTGGTGGTCCGTCCAGGCCTGATTCAGCTTGGGCAGAAAGTTGCTGTGCAGGCTCTCCAGCACCTCCGTCCGCACCTTGTGCTCCAGGTGCTCGGAGACCACTTCCCTGAGGCCGTAGTACAGTCTGTTGCCGTGCTTGTGCAGCACCATGTTGTAGGCATTGCGGTAGAGTTGCTCGAACGATAGCCCTGAGTTGTTCTTCTTCTGTATCTCCTGGATGGCATTCTTAAGGCTGGCCCAAATCGTCTCCACGTACTTCTCGTCCATGGAGGCCTGCAAGAGAGGAAACGGAAAGTAATTAGTTGTATGTTTGAGAGAGGCTTTCGATGGATTTCTTTCGAGGGCTAACATTGAAGGCCTTGCGCTTGTACTCGGGCAGCCAGAGCGGATACCGGTTGGCACTTCCCACCGTTTCAGGGATCGCAGGAGGAGGAACACTAGACCCAGAGGCGGCTTCAGTATTGGGGGTGGCAGCTGCAGTCAATCGAGAAGATCTGCTGGCACGGTGGTGAGAGCGCCTTTGGAGAGCAGATGACCCAGAAGGCAGCAGGCGATGATGCGGTGGCTGCTGCTGGGACGAGAAGGAGGCGTTGGACACGTTGAGGCTCAGGTTGCGTTGCTGCTGTTGGGTCAGAACCGAGTGCCTGGAGATCCGGCAAACAGCTTCGGTGGCCACACTTCCCAGGCCACCCCCATCATTGCCGCCAGGGCCGCCCAAATGATTGAAGTTGTTGGAACCGGCCACGATGCGGTTGTGGCGGCGAACATGGCCTTGGACATTGAGGTTGTTCAGTTGCTCCGGCTGGTGATGATGATGCTGGCGGTGATCGCGGCCGTGCATGGAGTGGCGATGCTGCTCCAGCTCGGTCTGTCTCTCCCAATCGCGCTCCCGGCTCCGGTACTCCCGATGGACTCCTCGCTGATCCTCGCTCGGCGGTGCCGTGCGGGACCGACTTCGGTTTGTCGACCTAATGATGACGACTCCTGCTCCTCATCCGCGCTTGCGACTCCACTGCACTCCACAGTCCACTCCTCCCACTCTGAGTTCTTCGCTCGCTGTCTCGCGTCTCGCCCTTCACCCTGCTCTCCTCATACAGGTAGTATACGCAGTCCTTTCGTGTCTGCTATGGGGAACAACAATTTCTCGAAAACTACGATTCTATTGGTTGTAACTTAAAAACTAAAATGTATTTGAATAAACCCTGCCACGGCTGGTATTTTGATGTTTTTTTTTTTTGGTTTTTTTTTTTTTTTGTTTTGTCTGTTGTATATTGGGTTTTTCCTGTCGCCTGACTGACTCCGAAATTGACTTTTTTGTTTTGTTCTGACGGGGGAGTTGGATATCAGGAGATCTGATCCGGATGGGATTCTGTATATATTCATGGCATAAAAGCCTGCTGGTGATTCGCTAATTGTTGGGCACAAAGTTCGCAAAAATCCTCGCAACTATCTTATCGGGAAATTTTGCCAGTTCATGCTGCGATCGACTGATTTTATTCCGGTAAGCTAAGGTCAAAATATTATCACTGCGAAAAATAAACCTGGTTTTCAAAATGTTTTTCTATTCTTTCTGAGAGATATCTTGGGATATTCAGTGTAATTATCATGAATTTTGAAGCTCTTTTAAAGGCGAAAAATACGTTTATTATTAATGTGTGATTTACGAAGTTATTTAATTAGCAAAAAACAACTAGATATTATCCATTTAAATATTACTTATTTATGGATTATATGATAAACATTAAAAAATGATATGAGGGGATCATAAATCAAATTTAAAGCACATGAATGTTGGTATCCTAGCTCTGTTTTGATTTGATTTAAATTCTGATATTTTTAAAGTACTATTATTTTGACCGCAGGTGCTTAAGCAATAAAATAACTTTGACTGACATTCTAATTTATGCATTTTCCCCATTTACAATTTCTACTTTCAAATACTTAATAATAATAAACATCCAGATATAGAATGGTTAACTTTTTTCCTTTATCACCAAACCCGTTTTGTTTTATAGATCTCTCAAGTTTGTGGAAATCTGCAAGATTACGTTGTTTGTTTGGGCTTGTTTCCTCTTTTTTTTTGCCAACACACGATTAGCCAGCAGAAATATCTAAAATTAAGTTAGGGTTCGCTGTGGGGGATTCCCCATCCGTCTTACCGGGAAAGCGCGTATGCGCATTTTGCCCTCCTTCTTTGGAGGATTGCCCCGCAGATTCATGTTTTTAAGGCGTCGGCACTGCTCCTCCACTTTATTGGTGATCCGGTCTCCGGAGCAGGGAGCTGCTGATGCTGCAGATCGCAGACGGCAGACGGGGACTTCGGGATGTCAACGAGACCCACACCACAGGCAGTAAAGTCAGTCTTATGTTTTCCTGCAACAGATACAGATTATAATTTCATTTTCTCGAGATAATATCCCCTGAAGTTCAACAGCAACCACAACAACAACAACAACAACAACAACAGCAGCAGCAGCGACCACAAAAAGAAAAGCATTTCACTTGAATGCTAAATGTTAGGGTGTCAGAGCGCGCACACATCTGTGTTTAATGGCACGTATGTTTGTATGTATGTATGTTTTTCTATTTGGGGAAGCGGCGGCGGCGGTTTTGGTTTTGGCTTTGGCTTTTCGCGAATTGCTCGCAAATTGTTCGCCAAATTGCGAATCGAATCGGGGAACGAGATCGAGTTCTGGAACTGCGTAGCCTCTTCCTTTGTCCAGGCGTTAATATCGTGTACATATTCGCTGCTGGCTCCGCAGATCTCTCCTCCGCAGAGAAGGGGCAAAAAAAAAAACACAGAGGCAGGCGAAAAAAAAACTCACACGGCGACAAAATAATTGTTATGTACATATGTGCGTTCGCTGCATGCAGGGGAAATATGAAATCCTTCACTCGCGCCTTCCCAACTGATATTCGCACAACTACGGTCGGTCCAAGTAACGCCAGATGGGTTAGTTCGCTGATTTTCGATTTTCAATCTCTTTGCTGGCTTTATTTTCTATAGGTTTTCCTTTTTTTTTCTATTCCACTTTGTCATGGAAGAGACTGCTGTGTTTGCATGTGTTTGCGTATCCGTTCGGGTGTGTGTGCGTGTCTGTCTCACCGTCACTGCGCTTGTGTGTGTATGTTTTTGTACCTCTGCTTTCCAAGCGGCGTTCGCTTCGAAAGTTCCCACGAATTTCGCTTTGCCAATGGAATTTCACTAGTGCTAGCGCACTAATATTGCTGCTGTCGCTATTTTCTTCGATTTGTTGCTATTTATTAAATTTACTTGCTTAGCTATTGCAATTGTATTGATTGTAGTTCGTAATAGGGATGGCCGATAGTTGCGTACCTGTTACTTGTCAAAAGTGACATCGTGACAGCTGTGATTGGATTTAAGTATGTTGAATCACCATATTGCACCAAAGGATATTAGTGAGTTTTTTAAGTACGCTAGAGTGTTATTATATGTTTACTATATGTTTACTTTTGTTAAAGTAGTTTAAAATAATTATAAGAATTATAATAATTTGAAAATCATTTTCCAGTCGATTTGCAGATGGTACAAATAATCGCTGCGTTGCTCACCTCTAGCGAACAGTGCTGTGTAATATGTATGTGTAAAAACATATGGCAGCTCTCAGATGTTGAGTGTTGCATAGTTCTGACTTGAAGTGATATTTTATGGCCACCCTAAAATTATGCAATAGTTTTTATTAGGCGCGAAGCGTCTTTAATTTAAATGTTAATTTATTTTGAATAATATTTTAAAGAGGTTTTGTTTTTTGTTTCGCTCTAGTAAAGAAAAGCTTGTAAAGACAATTAATAAAATGTAGAACGCAATATTTCTTGTGTTTCTAGAAATGTAATTCATGATATAAATATTTGTTGTGAATTTGTGTTTTAATTTTTTGGCGTTTATTGTGTTCATCGTTTTTCTGCGTTATATTAATGTTTTATTTTATTTTTGGGTATTATTATGTTTTTTTTGTAAAAGCTAGGTTCATTTGTGTTTTACAGCAATAAATTCATTTTTAGCATTAAAATGTTATATTCAATCAGTTGCAAATTTAATTCCAAGAAAATTCATTTTTCTTCATCAAAATAATCCCATCTAATCCCTGTAAAAATCCCCCAAAAATAATGCGTACCCCGATTTGTGGCTGCCAGCAAGTGAAAGCCCAGGTTAACAACTAATTACCCGGCGGCAAGGTCTTGCCCTGCGAATAATATTTTAATTATGACAACTTGCAACGGACAAAGCGATGCGATTGTAAACGGATATCCCGCGAGCGGGCTACCGCATGTGGCTTTCTTAATTGGCCAACGAGACGCACCCCGGCCAAGTGATAAGCAAATTGGTAAAAACTTACAGCCAAATTGTGGGTTAAATGTGCGCAGGCGGTGGGGGGGGGAGGGGGGGAACGTGGCCCGTGCGTGTAAATTATGCGCACTTTCACCGCCGCCAAGGAGGATGCAGCATCAGTGGCAGATGCAGATGCAGCGGCTGTCCCTTTTTGGGTTCATTTGTCGTGCGTCGAAATTAATTAGCCGCACTTCAAGTTCCCTTCTGCGTAGGTGTTCGTTCGTTGTCATCAATTCATGCGTATTTATTACCATTTATTCACGACTGTCGGCTGATGCGCTGCGAATTAATTACACGCCGATGCGCCATCAACATGAATGTTGCACGCTGCGGGTGCAACTACAGCAACTACAGCAACAGTAACAACAACTGGCCAAAAAAAATGAATGGCTAAATGGGGGAATTGTGGAAATAGTCGCTAGCATATAAGCCACATAATCGTGCCCCATCGCAACCACTCATATTCACACCAGGCGCACTCGCCGCAACAAGGACAATAAATCATCCGACAGGCAGCCGAGTGCAGACAAATTCACTGAAATTTAAATAAAAATCAAAACAAATGCTAGACAAAACACGAGTCCGGGCGACGGTAGCCGGGTGACGGGGTTCCGGGGTGCCGCAAAAAGGGGCAATAAGGAGCCGAACGAAAGGCAACCCCAGCCGCATCAATATGGGGCATGCAACAAAAGCAACTCGACGACGTCGTCGTCGGCATTATGAATAACTTTTGAATTTGAATGTGAAATAAACGCTTTGTCTAAGCGGGCTACCGTTAGCAACATGCTGCTCCTGCTCCTGCACCCGCTCCTGCTGCTGCTGCTACTGCTGCTGCTGCTGCTGTTGTTGCTGCTCTCGCCTGTGATTTATGCAGCAACATTTGATGAAATATAATACAAAAGGCGCTCAGCTCAGCTCAGCACAGCACAGCAGCCGCACCAGCAACAACAAAGATAAATTGCCGCACGCTAAATTGTAAACTATATAAGGTTTAAATGCAAAGTGTGTTGCACGTTGCACGTTGAACGTTGCCCATTCCATGTTGCATGTTGCTAGTAGTTAGTTGCTGCCCGGCCGTTGGATGTTTACATAACGCCCCGCAACAAATGTTGCTTGCGTTTTATGGCTTCATTTGGCAACATAATTTCACTCAATTTCCATCATTATTTATGGCCATATGTTTCATATATTATATATTTTATTTAAGGATATTGAACACCCAAACTGGTAGACGAAATTGTATACATATATTGTTTAATAATAATATTTTAGTTAACCATTTTTGGATATTTTCTTTTCCACATCAAATATTTTTTAGGAAAAAAAACAACAATATTTTGATAATTGCAAAAAAATGATTCGAATGTTATATTTAGTTAAAGGATATTGAACACCCAAGCTGGTAGACTAAATTGAACATAACTAATAATATTTTAGGTAACCATGTTTTAATCATTTCGAAAAACAAAAATATTTGTTACATTAAAAATATTACTGATTTAAACTAAAGTTTTGGTGGTATTATAAATTGATCTACTAACTTTATAGTTACAACTTCCTCACCCTAATAAATAATTACAAAGTTTATTTAAATTTTAAATGTATATATTTTTTTGTTTACAAATTCCTTTATTTATTCACAGTTTGCTGGACTTGAATTGCTATTGCACGGTTACCGTGGATACGGATCCGGTCAAGGCGATGCACTCAATCTCCACCAAAGCGTCCATTGGCAACTTGGCCACTTGGAAACAGCTGCGGGCAGGGAAATCCTTATTGAACACTGAAATGGCAGATAAGCGAACATAAAGCATACAATTATTTTTGTATTAGTAGGGAAAAAAACAACACCAAATAGCAGTCATAAAATGTTTACAATAAACAATAAACACGACGATAAGGTGCCCAACGATGCCGATTGCCTTATCAGGCAGTAATGGCAAAAGGCCGGTATACAGTAGGTATTGGCTAAAAATAATTATCACACACAAATATTGAAGCCATAATGTGCATTCTACCGGTTCCATAAAATGGTGAAATTTTTGAATTACTTAATCAAAGTTAAATAAACAATATATTATATAATGCAAATATAGAAAAAATATTTGTATAACCTCTACCGGACTTTCACTGTACTCACCCTTCTTATAGACCTCGTTGACTGCTCCAAAGTCATTCAGATCCTTCAAGAACACTGTGTTCTTCACCACTTTGTCCACTCCAGAATCGGCTGCCTTGAGGATGGCCTCCAGATTTTCCAGAGCCTTCTCAGCCTGCTCCGTTGGTCCGCCGGCAACCAGCTTCATGGTGTCCTTGTCCAAGCCGAGGCATCCAGAGACATAAACTGTACGATCGGCCACCACAGCTTGACTTTAATATTATTATTATTATTATTAATTATTGATTTTTTTAGTTTTTATGAATATATTTTATTTACTTGTAGGGAGCCACGGGCTTGGCAGCGTTTACGGTGCTGATTAGTTTCCTCACAATCGTCGACATTTTGAACTTTAGTTAGTTTGTTAGTTTAGTAAGTTAAAGTCGAAATCAAGTGCAGTGACTGATGTGTACTGAGCGAATGCTTCGATTTTCAATCAACAAGTGGTTTTCTTATCACTTTTCATTGCTCGCAAGCTTTTTCACTGCTTTTTTCCCGCTCAAGCACCTGTTATCAGCTGTTCGGAACAGCTGTTCATTAAAAAAGCTTAGCACGGGCATTATAAATTTGATGGAGAAATGTTATGGAATCGGGTAAACTTTAATAAATATGTTAGTTAATATTTTTAATTTTCTTTGAACAAGATCTTAACAATTTAGATGTAAAATTCTGGATTCATGATTTAAACATATTTTTAATTAACTTAAGACTTAACGAAAACTTGTACCAAATATAAGCTTGATTAATATAATTAATATATTATTTACATATTACTAACTTACTTATTTTAGTTATTATCTTAGTAAAATAAATTTGTTTAATTAATAGTCACAACTGTCTCCGAATATTTAATAATATCGAAAATCTGCTAATACTAACAAATAATTACAAAGTGAAAACTTAACTATAAGTTATTAGCTATATATATATAAATACTAGTATATATAAGCTATAAAATTAAAAATTAAAAAAAACCCACATAAATAAATTTATCGTGTCATTCCGATGTTAAATAAAAACATTGAACTTTTTATCAAATAAATATTAGTTAATACCAATATCCCTTTATAACCATCAATATTACAATTTTATGTTAGTTATACAAACAAAATAGAAACAAAATAATTTAATACGTATCCTGATGACAGACAACAAAGTAAAATCCTCTATATGTAAATTCAACCATTAGCTTTAATAACTTCATTAATATTTTTTTTGTAATTCCTGATTCTGTGGAATTCTTAATTCTCGATCGTGGAAATTTGGGTCGCCGAGTCGCGCTTTCTCTAGCTGGCGAATTGTTTTTGTGCTCAGCCAGCGGATATTTGATTTAACGCCATGAAAAATGCATGGCATGTCACTTAGCCACGCCCCCCTGCGCCGCCCCGACTAATTATTTATTATTTGGCAATTGCTGTCTGTCAGTCGCTGTCAGACAGGGCGAAGGTAAAGAAAGAAAGAAAGCCCGGTCGATCCTCAGACATGAGATTCAGTTCCCGTTTCAGAATCTTTACGCATGCCAAAAAAGATACCGAATATCCGAAAACCATAAACCGAAAACCGAAAAAAAGGAAAACACTCTGTAATTATGTGGAGAAGATTGGGGGGATCCTGAAATGTGGCAAAGGGTCTTAATCCCGGACTGAGAGCCGAGCTGCACCCAACTGCAGCAGCAGCAGCAGCAGCATCAGCATCAGCAGCATCGGATGCATGGAGCATCCAGCGTAGGTGCAACCTCAGAGCAAAGAGAACACGCCCTGTAAAACGCCGCCCCAAGATTGATTGCAGACGCTTTGTTGTTGCTCCCACAGGTGCACTTAAAAAAAAGGGAAAATTCTGTAATAAATATAAAATATAAATATGACAAAAGAGCTATGAAATAATATGTAATTTGATTTTAATAAATTATATTATAATGGTTTTATAAAGACTTCTAATACACATATTTTGACAAAGTTTTTCTGATTTTATAAAAAATAGTAACATAAAAATAACTCTATAATTTCGGTTTTAATTTAATTTTCAGGTAATTATTTGCACACACATTTTATAATATTTTCCCAGTATTTATATATTTATTAACTATTAATAGTTTATAAAGGGAATAATATTTTATTCCGAAAAATCCATATATTTTCTAGTGTACCCTTTTTTGATGGCTGCTGATGTTGCAGCCAACCCACGAAGATGCAACAAAATGCTGAAAGAAATTTCTTTTGGATGCCCCAAGCCCGAAGCATTTTGATGTCGCATTTTAGTGCATTAATTACTTTATGATCCACTTTATGCGCATAAAATATGCATGTCCCGGGATCGGAATCGGGATCGGGATCGGGGAAAAGCAATTTCACAAGGGCCAAAAACTTCGTGGGAGTTGAAATTGTTTTTTATTTTGTATTTTGGGCATCCTGTAGTCACTAAAATCAACATTGATATTAATTAGGCACATTGCCCCGGTTTTGATTTATACACACAATTTGCTTTGTTTAATGATGGCCCCCGGGCCTGGGCAAACAATTTTACATTAAATGCTTTAATAAATAAAGCTCTAAATAAGCCAAACGGCAAAAAAAGAGAGAAGATGCCATATAATTACCTCGCCAATAACAAATTGCCTCCGAGTTGCACTACTCATATGGTTAAGGTGTGCATTATGAAAGGGCCTGGCCAGAACCTGAAGCCCATCTCGTTGAACAGCCTCGCCAACCCAAAGGATTCTGGGATCCGGCGATATGGGAACAAGTTGCTGGTTGTCCAATATTTATTGCACGTGTTGGAGGAGTAGCCAAAGCCCCTCAAACCAGGCATCGCATCCATGTCCCTGTGATTGCCAACAGGTGCGGATTGCGGATCTTCCACTGTATTTGATTTTATTGGTATTTGGTAAGGAATTTATGTTATTGATCTGAGAAATTAAATTATTTTATTTTGAAACAAATTTTTAAACAAATTTTTTCCTATCTTTTAATGAGTACCTTAACATTGAACATCACAAAATCGTTCTTTATAATTCTTTGGATCAAATACAAGTAATATTTATAAATTATTTCAGTTAAACAAAACTTAGATTCATAGTCGTTAAGTTAGATAAAGGATTTAAAAATCATATTAAAACTTCTTAGCAATATTAGCAAAATGAAGTTTTGCTAGGTAGGTTTGGAGATGGGACTAAAATTTTATTATTTGTTTATTAATGGAGTCGAGAAAACATATAAATAAATATAGTAATACACAATAATTGTAATATTTACAATTTACATATTAATTTAATTACAACTCTTTCCACTCGCGGATTCCATTAACATTTTATTCAATAAATCACTAAGCTTTTCAATATCGAATTATTAAGAAGTAACTATATATTATCCTAAACGTATTGTTTTTCGAATTAAAATTAGTTTTGTGATATGTACCGATCCGCACCTGAGATTGAAAGACTCCCCCTGTCCGACTCCAAGTCCGGCCAACTTTCCCTTTCCGCTTGACATACTCCTGCGGATGGCTTCCCATCATTTTGCGGCTGCCATTTTTTATTGGCTCAAATAACTTCATTTGTTTAAGGCTTTATTGGAGCGCCGCTGGCTGCGAGACTCTGTCTGAAGTTGAAGTTGCATCTGAAGCTGGAGCTGATGCTGATGCTGCTGGGACAGGTCTCTCCATGGCGCAAATTACAACGATTTCTCAGGCGGAGAGGGAGCTGTGCTTTTATGGCTACTGCCACTTGCCGGTCGGGTTATTGGATACTCTATAATTTGCATGTGATTTTTATGGCCCGCTCGATTTTCATGCTAAATTATTTGATTTTAATTTGCTGCGTAATTGCCGGCCTGCCACGAGGAGCTACCATAAACTGGTAGCCGGGTTGTCTAGCTTCCACCTTCCTGCCTATTAACCGGAGGATTTATGTTTATGGCACTATTGACGCGACCAATCCAAAAAACACGATGTCGGGCCACTCAATTTGCCAGGAATAGAATGCCGATCGTTAATCCAAAAAGGAGGTGGTGCGAATCGAATTTCAAGGACGATCCGTGAAAATCGCACAACCAATTAACGTGGCCATTATTGGGCAGGCCCTAGGCCAAATAAATGGGTTTTGGGAGGGGTCGTCTATAGTTTATTGTAATGAATTGTTTTTTTTTTTTGGAGGCTGACTGGAGTCATTGTAAATTGGAGGCAGGAAAAAGGGAAGGGAGTATTTAAAAATGTTTAAGTTAATTTAATTGTATTCTTTTCCTAACAATTCTTACATGTGTATTAAATAAGAATTAAAAGAAAAATATTGTAAAATAGTTGTGTACAATTTTCTTAGCTTTGCTTTAGATTCTTAAGGGAAAAGGCTTCTCGATTTATTGCAAAATAAATATCTCATAGCTAAGCATAATAAAAATTAAATATATATTTTTTTTAGAAATGTAAGCTTTAATATTAGCAACATAAAACAAATTTAACATGCTATTCCCTATTAGAAATGCTTTAATTTATGAATGGCAAAATTTCCCAGCTACCTTTCTAATGCAT
>JAJJHY010003831.1:10631643-10676200 GCA_021224005.1 Drosophila setifemur | reverse complement strand
CGAAGCCAACTCCACAGGACATGGCGAGCGGAGTTGACATGCAACTGCCAAAACGATGGCTCAGGAAAATGTTACATTCGCGCAAGTGAAAATTGCACTTTTAGTGTGTGTGCTTTATTTTTTCGTAATTTGCAATGCAAAATAGCTGCACGATCCCGATTCGGATACCGAGATCCACAGGCACGGGAACGGGCACGGGCACGGGCACAGGCACATTGGCACACGCCCTAAACGCCACAAATGAAAACTAATGATTTTCACTTTATAACTACGGGTGGAGCAGGAGGAGGAGGAGGAGCGGGAGGAGCTGGAGCAGGAGCAGCAGGAGGGGATGGATTTGAAGGTGGCTCACGCAAAAGTCGCCGCACGGAAGCGAATGGGAATGGGAATGGGATTGCTATTGCTGGCTGCTCTGGGCTTGCATGGAAAATTTGAAATTTAATCGCTAGCAATTAATTTGGACCAAATGCAGTGAAAAGTGGGTTGGGGATCCGGAGGTGGTGATGAAGTGGGGTGGATTGGTACTGGCGCCCCCACAGTTGCAGCAGCTGCACCGCCCGCTGAGCGTCGAGGTGGGTCAGTCGCATGTCCACCTGTATCGATTGGGAGCAGCAGCCGCCACAGGAGCAGATGCACTGCAGACAATTTGAAATTTTCAAATTAAAATCTAATATTGAAAGGAATAATCTATAATGTTGTGCAATAGAAAATTAAATATTTATTTGTAGATTAAAGATTGCAAAAATTAATATAAATGAACTTATAAAAATTTGTTAAAATTTCTTTGAATTTCAAAAAGTACCTTATTAAGAAAAACTTACATAGTTAAACATAGAATTAAGAGTCGTAGCAGATAAATAATTATTAAGAACAAAAAAGAAAATTGTAAGCGTTGCAGAAAAGTGTATTTAGTTATCGCTAAATTATTTTATATATGAATTCCAATATTGCCATTATTAAAATATAAAAAAAATTGTATCACATTGCTTGCATAAATCATAACACAATTTTCTTCATTATGAATAATATTTTTGGTGTTAACCATTATTTAATTTAATTAATAATTGGTGCAGTCCATCTGAGTAGCGATTTTTGAGAACAAATATTTTATTATATAGGAAGCTAAAAAATAGTTATAAGAAAATTATCAATCAAAGAATTTTGTGATGTAGTAATAATAGTATAACAAATTTTATATACTTTATACAAAACAAATTGTTAAAAAAAAAACAATTGGTAAATTTATAAGACACAGCCCTTTTTTACAATTTTAGATTTGAATTATTTAGTTGTTCTTTTTGGTTAGAAAATAGTGGATAGTAAAGCTTCAAAATACAAATCCCTCGAACCCATTTGAGCAAATTAAATTTGTTGATACAAAAATGTGTAATAGAACCCCTTCGGCAGAAATATTTCTCAGTGCACCCGTAGCCAGTTGCAGCGGCGGCGTCTGTGTGGTCCAAGGGGTCCATGTCCATCGAGTCTCGAGTCGCTCCCGCTCGATGACAAACGAACGTTCAGCAGCCAGCATTCAACATTGAACATTCAGCATCCAACATTTAGTATCCACCATTCAGTGTCCACCATTCAGTATCCAGCATCCAGCATCCAACATCCAACATCCAGTATCCAACATTCGACATTTGGCAAGTGGTCAACCGCTCAACGTCGCAGTCGGTGGGCAGGAAAATTGAAAAATTAACAAGTATGAAATGTGCAATTAAAGTGGGCTAGTCCCGTCCCCCACATTACCCGCCGGTAATTTGAGCCACCAGAGACGGCCAGAGGAGGCCTCCGAAGGAAAAACTAGGAAAGTGAGGATGACAACGAAAACGACAACGTTGCCTACACCTGAATACCTGAATACCTGAACCTGAACCGGAGAGGAGGCGAATTATTAATCTACTTTTAATTGCAGCCCTCCCCAAGGCTGCATCCCATCTCCTTGGCTCGGGTACTTGTTGTGGCACTCAGCCCCACCCTGGGCCCAGGCCCAGTCCCAGTCCCAGCTTCAGTCCAAGTCCCCCATTGATTAATGTGCGCCAATTGTGAAATAAATGTTTCGCTTGCCCCAATCCCACCAGTCCTACCTCCCTCTTTGCTCCCTAATTGAATTATTGGCAGGGGCAAATTTGCGGCAGACACATATTCATATACTCGTACGTATTATGCTCCTTAAGCTGGGGCGTGCCACTTGCCTTATTGATTGTTGTTTGCTCAGAGGCGGAGTGGTAAAAAGAAATCATCCACGGAGGAACCAGGAGCAGGGAGCAGGAGCAGGGAGCAGGAGCAGGGAGTAGGAGCAGGGAGAGGAGGTGCCCCGATGAGACGCGTGCGAGATATGAAATCTTCCACAGATGTTAATGGTTGGCACAATTTTCCTTGGCAATCGCAAGAGAAATTCTCCTGGGGTCAAATTAAGGTGGATTTTGCATTTTTTAATAAATTCTTTTGTTAACTTTAAGGATTTTTGAGTGCTGTGGTTAATGGGAATAAAGTTATAATAAGTAAATTTATTTTATTTATTTATTTAAGAACAACTTATGTACTATAGGAAATACGGTATAAAGTAATTACCCTTAAGCTGATTTAATAAGCAAAATTCTAATAATTAATTAATTAATATTTATGCAACAATACTTTCATTTAATATATGCCACAGATTTTTTAAAATTTATTGATTACTGTATGTATTTATAAATTTCCTACTAAGATTAAAAAATGGTAATAGCAATGTTTCGCAGAAACCATTTTTGTTGTAATATTTTTAGGTAAACTATAGTAATTGCATTTTTAAAAATATTTTTAAAAAACTTTTAGTGTAAATTAGACTAATAAATATTTATTTCAATAGTTGAAAAAAATTTTTCAGTACAATGCAAAACTTTCTTAATTTAATAATACCCACAAATTTGCCTTCATTTAAATTGTACCCCACAAATGGCGACCACCAAAAAAGCGCCACATCACGTATGACCCACCTGGACGAAGGCGATGGAGTTTCACCCAAAACCCGAAAACCCAAATGCACAAGATTGCATCACGTGACCCAATTCGATCATATTTTCCAAACACAAATATTGACTTATTTTTTGGGCTTATTTCTGCTGGGTTTTCACCCACTTTGCCTTTGGCCTCGACATGATCTCGGCGGGTAAAGTGGCACACTTGGAGTTGGAAAAATGCGATTGCAGCAAATTGGCCAGCAACAACTACAGAAAGCCAACAACAACAATAAGAACCACAACAACGATGGCAAGCCAAATAACAAACAAGGTACAACGAGGTCAGTCTAGGGCGATGGTCCATAGTCCGCAATCCATGGGATGCGAGTTGCCTCTTGGCCATGTTCTCCCTAATGTCAACTCATATTGCCCGCGGGTGTGGAAGGAGCACGAGGAGGAGGAGGTGGAGGAGGTGGTGGCCTACATAGCGGAACATCAGGCACAGGCACTGAGGGAAAATAAAGAATTTAGTTTAGGGGAATATTAGATTGTAATGATATAGAAGGTATAAAGTAATCTCTTTCTTTGATTTTATATTTAATTTAAGAAAATTATGGAAAAATGTTAACCTTTTATTATTTATTGAATTATAGAAAGTTTTTTTTATATAGATCATAAATTTAAATCAAAAAGAAAGTGAAAAATTATCAAAAAAAAAAAATATTTTAAAATGAGGTTTGCGAAATTAGATAAAAAACAAAAGTGAAAAATTATGAAAACAATAATTTTTAATAGGGGTATTGCGCGGATTTAATATAATTTATCAAGAACCCTTTTTACTTAGCAACTTTTCCCCCAGTGCAGATGCAGTACAATCCACCTCCGTTATATTCTCATTGCTGGAGGTGGTGTCACCCAGCAAAACAGACACGAACTTTGCATTTGGCTCTCTTCTTCTCAATTTGGCCGTCTTGCCAAAATGTTATAAACTTGGCCATAAACATAACAATTGAATGGGCCGCCCAGTTGAAGGACAGAACAAATGCATATTCCCAATGGATGCGAATATTCAGGGCGTTGTCGGTGACATTTGGAACGGAAACTTTCCCGCCTTCCCCTCGATGCTCAATTGATAACACCCAAATAACAAAAAATACAAAATAAATACAAAAAAATATAAGGAAATTCGGGACTCCGAAGGCGACAAGCATCCGCATCCAGAGTTGTCTCCAAAAGTATCTCTTTGGCCGTTTTTTTCGCCGGGCCTCTTGTAGCTGTCATTTGGGTGCAGAAAAAGAAAACGGTTGAAAAAATTCATTAAATTGGAAAAAAGGGTACCAAGTGCAAAAGGTTA
This sequence comes from Drosophila setifemur, assembly GCA_021224005.1. Classification (NCBI taxonomy): domain Eukaryota; kingdom Metazoa; phylum Arthropoda; class Insecta; order Diptera; family Drosophilidae; genus Drosophila; species Drosophila setifemur. Next base: position 10,671,901 of record JAJJHY010003831.1, on the reverse strand, counting down.
CAGGTAGAGCCAGCACACAAAAAACAAACAAACGAATCGAAGAAAGGGTTAAGAAATAAAAATCAAAACCCAGCGAATTAAATAAAATAATTCGCTGTAGAGGAAGTTTTTATGCTCTAACTAAAAGGGAGAAATTTTAAATTATTTATTCCGAGAAATCGCTTCGGGATGATAATAGTTTACCAGTAAAATATATAAACTAAATTATTATGGTACCAAGATATTTTTAGATTTCGTTGTCTATTTTATATATTTATATAAACAAATGAATCGAAGAAAGGGTTAAGAAATACAAATTAAAGCATAGCAAATTAAATAAAAAAGTTCTCCGTAGAGGAAGTTTTCATGCTCTAACTAAAAGGAAGTAAGCCTATTATTTATCCGAGAATTTATTTCAGGAAAATAATAGTTTACCAGTAAAATATTGAAGAAAAATATATAAACTAAATTATTATGGTATTACCCACATAAAATTTGTTTTTTAATTCCATTTTTTTTGCATACCTATTTATTTTTGCATTAATATTTCACTGTAATTTTTGGTTTATTCGATTTTTTTTGATTCTTTACTTTCTTATTAAATAATTTGTTTGTATTTTAAAAGCTCCTCTAATTGAATTCATTTAATGTTAATTATATTTAAAAATTAGATTACAAAATTATAGAGCAAATTTATTTGACCAAATATTCCAATTCATCAAGTGTCCCTTGATCCCAAAGTAGGGAAAAGTATACACTATGCAACTTGGTCAAAACAAAAACAACAACAATAAAAACACCACCAGCAGCTGCAACAACAACAACAACAGCAAAGACAACCCGAAAATAACAACAACAAATAAAAGCCACCAGACAACAGCAAATAAATCTGACAAGAGTTTTGCAGTCGCAGCTTTGACTTTAGAATGGCCCGATGTCCGATGATGAAGTGATTTCAAGGGGCAGGGGCGGTGGTTATTTCGGGTCCAAAAAGGGGGCCAGAGGAGGAGTCGGGGGCAGCCGGTGGAGCAACTTCAATGCGCACGCGCTGGCTGCCACTTAACGAGCGGAGGCCACAAGGAAAGAAAGCTCCTGCTGCCTTCGAGGGCGTTGTAAGATCTCCTCGGAAAAAATCGCAAACAAAAAACCAAAAACAAAAAAAAAACCTTTAAAAAAGGGAAAAAAGAGGTGACAAAGTCACGAAATTCTTGTCAATTTTCAACTACAGACCAATTTGTTTGTCTTCTCCCAGTTGCAACAAAAAACAAAACAAAAAAAAAAAACAAACACTGAACTGCAAATAAAACGACAACAACAACAAAAAAAGAGACGCAAAGGATGGCTGCAATAAAAAAGCATCGTGACAAATCAAGCTACCAAAATTGGTAGCAAACTCCGCGCTGCCGGCTAGAAGAGGCCGAGGGAGTTGAGAGCCCGCGGCAATCGACCCATATTAATAACTTTTTCCCAGCCCAATTCTTTTTCGCCTTCTCGCCAACGTCTGCCTCAGTTTTCCGCACTGGATTTTCTCACATGCCCCGATTTTGGCCAGCCATAAAGCCAAATGAAATCGTCTCGGCTAAGTGTTTTCCTCAGTCTTTGGCCATATATAGTCGATTGATTGCTCCACTAAGCGACGATTCTTGCCCCTGTCGGCGAAACACTCTTGGATCTTGGATCTTGGCCATTGGCTATTGGTTCGGCGATCGGGGGATCGGAGATCTGGGATCTTGTATCTTGTATCTCCGATCGCACCCTCGGCCATATCAAACAAAATAATTTGTGCAACACTTGCGGCACAATAAATTTCAATTACAAACGTTTTAAGGCACTTTTACTGCCATCAGAATTTGATGTAGCCGCTGCCAAATTGAGCTAATGTAGGAGGTGAGAATGGTAATGGTTTGTCCATTCCAAATATGGCTAAAAACCTTTACCAAAATGTGTGTAGTGCATCCAAGTTTCTATCTTTGTTGGCTTTACTTTTCCACAAAAATCTTTGGCATTTTTTGCGGACACAGGAAAAAAAACTAAGGGTAATTTGAAATAAAATAAAAATTGCATTTTATAATCATGATTCTGTTTTATTAAAAAATATATATATTGTTTAATTTAATGTATTAATTATGACTATAATATCATAAACATTTAGGGACAAAAGAAAAAGAAAAGAATTCGAGAACTTTTGCATATTCAATCTTGTTTAGACTGTTTTTAATTTATTAATATTATATTTTAAAACTTAAGAATATTTTTTTTTACTCACTTAAATTGCGATGAGTGTTCCTTGGCTAAGTGAAATATTTTTTAGAAAGTCCACATGTGACCCCAGAGAGGCGGCCACTTCGCCAAGGAACATGGAAAATCAATCATGTCAGGAGCGGAATAAGATGTTGACAACATGGCCAGATCAAAAAGCCCGAACGGAAACATTATGGCCGCATTGTGTGCGTCTGGCCGGTGGGAAATGCGTAACGAATTTATGGTCCCAGATGGGGATGACAAATCCACCGAAATCCAACCCAATCCCAACCGTGATACCGTTCTGGACACATATCACATTTGGCGACCACACCCGATCGCGTCGGTCCACTTGATCCTGGATAGCTGCAGTTGGATTTGGAGTTGGGGGCTGGAACTGGAGCAGGAGTTGGAGCTGAAGCTGGAGTCGGAGTCGGAGTTGGAGTCGAAGTTGGATTGGAAACTGCAAGCGCCACATGTTCGTGCCTTGTTTTGATTTACTCTGGCGGTTGGTTTATTTATAGACGCCTGCGACAGGCTCCCTGTTGCGTCATCTGGGGGCGGCGGTGGGTGGCATTTCGACTCACAATTCGCAATTCACAACTCTCGATCTCGAGAGGTTCCCTCCTCCTTCCACCCTCCACCCTCCAGCATCCAGCATCCACCACCCACCTCCCATCGCCCAACTCCCCCAAAAAAGCTTCTTGGGGCCCGCGTTTGCTGTTGCTTTTTAATTTGGCAAATTTATACACACCAAGTGGTAACAGAAGTCTACCAGTCAGTGGTTTCTTGCAGGAAATTGGTTTGTTGTGCCCAGAACAGTGGAACTAATTTTAAAAAAATAATAATTTAAATTAAGAATGTATCAATTAAGAACTGGTTTTCAAAAAAATCAAATGACAATGTTATTTTTTTGGTCGTTTTAATTATAATAAATTAATATCAACTATTTACATATTATTAAACAATATGTGTTTTAATTAGTAATACAATTCATACAAAATTTATATTTTTGTTGGTCCTTTTAGTTGTAATAATAAATAATAATTGTTCACATTTTATCCAAACATTTTTATGTACTACTAAATTGTTAGAAATATTATTCGCTTTTTGTTGGTCCTCTTACTTATAATAAATAAATAACGATTATTTACATTGTATCCAAAAATTACAAAAAAAAACTTAAAACTTTTCGATAACTCAATTCACAAAAATTATATATTTTTGTTGATCCTCTTACTTATACAAATTGTTTTATATATTTTCCAAAAATTTTTGAATTAACTACTAAATTGTATAGGAACATTAATCACTTTTTGATAACTATTTTTTAATTTATCTCTGAATATTATCTAAATAAAACGATTATATTATAATATACTAAAAAATCCATTTAAAATTTTTAGTTTACTATTATTACTACTACCACTATTAGTTTGCTAATTTTATTGCACTTTCCTTAACCTATTATTAACAACATAGTGTTATAACTTCCACTTTTTTTTTTGGAATATTAATTTATATTTGCTTACTTTTTTAGCTTAAGTCGAAACCGACAATTAAACAGTTTTTTATATAAACGTTTCTAAAAAAATGTACTAAAATAACCTTTCGAATAGGAAAGGAAAATTATATCAATGAAGATTTTCGAATATGTTGGAAATAGTTTGTTTAAAGCATACATTGTATTTCTGTTATACTACTAGTATATTATTTTGAAAGTTGTATTCAAATTTCCTACCAACCTTCTCCACTGTACCACTAGTTGATTCATTCAGCCCAGCAAACTGTTTCGAATCCGGACCACCCACTGTCTCAAATTTCAGCAAATCCAGTCGGAAACTATATACAGACTCCAATTTTTTTTGGGGGGCTGCTCGGATTCGGTTGTTGAATTGGGCATATTTATCAAATTGTGGTGAGCGAAAAGGAAATCGCAACAGATGCAATACAAATGTCGGCTTAATTAATAGATTTATTGGTTTTGTCTTGCATATTATGGCGGCGAAAAATTGTTAACGAATTAATCCTTTCAAGGCGTGCAAATTACGGGGCATTACTCATACGCCCCGATGCGCACCGCCCAAAAAAAAAACAAAAACACACACTAATGAGCCACCGATCCAGTGTCCACTGACCACCGGTTCGATGGGCTCCCTCGGGTCAATAAAAATGGGTAAAAACTGCATTACCCAGATGCGAGATGCGAGTTGCCAAATATGGAAGCCCTGCTCCCAGGCGCATCTCGCGGATATTTAAAATTTATGTTAGCCACCGAAAGGTTGTGCCAGTTCCAGCGAACCGAACAAAAAGAGCATCAGCTCCGGCTCCAGCTTCAGTTTCAGCTTCAGTTTGAGCTCCATCTTCTCCTAGACCAGGCTCATTCTGTGGGTCGCGCTTTTCCTGAATCTTCGACAGGCAACACATGTTCGGCCTGCGCCTTGGCCCAGCTTGCGTTTATCTTGCCACAGTCCACATGATGATGGTGATGATGATGATGGCTAGGATGATGTGGCATGATGTTGTACACTACCACCAAAATGGGAATTGAAATACAAAATATGTTTGATTTATTTTATGGTGTATTGGAAGTTGGAAAATCAGGTTACATTTTCTTGCACACACTTTAACGAAGTGGATTTTGAAATGCTATTAGGATCATTTAAAAATCGGATCAGAATTTATATAAATCACAATTTAGTATGGGGTTTAGATTAAATATTTAATTATATAATTCAATAATGTTTTGTGTAATATTGTGTTTTGAAAAAAACTCTCAAAATATACAAATTTAATAACATTTCCTAAGTCAACAGCTTATTAGTTTATAATCAAGGTTATTTCGATAGGTAATAATATATCAGAAATAACAATTTGAGTGCGTATATTTATTTGATTTTTTGCTTAAGTTTTAGTTAAGATAATAATCTACTAAATTCGCAGAATAGTTAAAATTTAAGAGAACTATATTTTTGGTCAACTTTATAATTAATATGACTACAGATGATATTAGCACTTTAATAACTAAATAAACCAACAAATTCAAATGATACAAAAAAATTCAACCAAATATTTATTTTTCCTTCACCTGCACTTTTATTATTATTTATTACACCCACCAACCTTAAGTTGCAACTCCCCCGTTTTTTTCTCCCAGTGCAGTTGCACTCTGCTACTGTTGTCTGGTCTAGGGACTGGCACTTCAAATCCAACTTCAACTGAGACTCCAACTGCAACTGCAACTGCTACTGTGCGCGCAAAACTGTCAAAAAGCGAGGGAACCAGCGATGCTGGTCTCCAGACCCGAACTCCATGTGGGCTTGATTTAGTGCTACGTTCTGTGACTGCTGATGCGGCCTGCCGAGGATGTGGATAAAGCTGGGAACAGGGATGGGGATGGGGATGGGGAGGATCTGGAGCCAACGGTGCTGAGTTATGACTTGAACTCTGCGGCCCTGCTCTTGACTTGGGCAACCTTAGAGGGCAATCTTCGGGTTTGCGGACCTTGTTCCGAGTGGAATTTTTTTTGCAGGCCAGTGTCTTTTGTGGGTCAATAACTATTGGAGTGTCGGGAGCACTCGAGCCTAGAGTTAATTCCCACACAGAGTGCTATGGGGTTTCATAACTGATATAGTGAATATCTGAGAGATACCCCTTTGCTCGCATTAGTTACTTCAGAATCTCACTAATTATCGAACTCAATGGCTTTTCATTAAATGCACTTCACATTGAAGAGGGTTGGAATAATACCGACATTAGAGTGAATATTGATTATATTCTAATTTTTTAGAAACCAAACTTAATGTAAATTATTTAATAATTTATAATATTTATCTTCGACTTCTGACAAAACACTATTTATTAAACATAAGTCAAATTGTATGTAGAAGAAAAAAACAAACTTTTTTCATGCTAACAAAAATTATAAATCGAAAAAATATATACAAGTTCGGACTTAGGCTTCAGCTTTTAATTTGTTTTAATAGCTTTTTAAACATACTTGTATTACAAGTCTGAATAATATTCATATTACTTAAAGTGTATAATTTTACTATTACCATTTTAAGGCGGCTTTTCCATTATAATATACAAATTACAAAATTATGAACGTAAGAGACTATTGTTGATTTGTAGAATATATAAATATAGCTATATTTTATTCTCTTATTACATTTAATAGGTGATAAATGTTTTCAAACAATTCATTTTTAAAATGTCTTACTGAATATTGTTTTTTTACTAGTTTCCTATCAATTGCAATTTCCACGGTAGCTTTAGAATTTAACTGATTGATATTGGCCTTATCACTAAAAAAACGTTAGTAAGGCAGCTTATCTATATTTTATAAACAAATACTTGAGGGTTTCAGGGTTCTCATATAAAGTGGAACAAATGGCCAGAGGAGAGTCACAAATCAATCGAAATTCAAAATGAGTGCATCAGTACATTTCATCCTAATGGTTTTGGCCATCTGCCTGCTCGGAGTCCTGGCCCAACATCCTCGATCTCCTCAAGAGGCAGAGGAGAATATGGCCCGGTTTATGAGTGTCCTGCGAAAGGACAAACCCAGCTCCAGTTCCACTCGCTTCAATGATGTTTTGGGCAATGCCCGGGCAATAATCCAGTACCGGGACGAAGGATTCTCTGGTGTCCGGAGTGTTTTTCAGTGGATGACCAGCGCGAATCCTCGTAATGATGGAGTCTACAACTTCCTGCAGTTCTTCACAACCGAATCGAGTGGCTATATGGGTCTGCAGAACTATGACAAGAGCTCCAAGTACGTGGTTCTCTTCTCCGTTTGGGATGCCTCGGATGCGGTTTCGGGTAATGGATTCGCCTGCAGCACCTTCGGAGGCGAGGGGATTGGATACAAGTGCTTCAACTACGACTATCCACTGATCAGCAATGCCATCTATTACCTGGATGTGGAGATCGAGGGCTCCAATTTCCTGGGTTACATCTCGGATCCGCAGGAGGATCTGGAGAGCATGTCCAGACCCGATTTGCCGCGTCATCTGATTGGGAATATCACCACGCCACATGCTTCCCTGAGTAATCTCATACCCTTTGGCTACTACAACGAGAACTTCAAGGATAAGGACACCTGCAAGGAGGCCTTCGAGTTGGTCACCGTCAACCAGGCTCCCTATCAATATACGGATAATGGTTATTCCACCACCCACTTTACGGATGCCTACCTCTACAACTCGGAGTGCGAGGTGGAGAATATATTGGTGGCCCTCACGAAGGACAAGAAATCCACTATTTATTTTACCAGACCCACTTCTCTGGTTCTGGACAATAGATCTAATAAGGTCTAGAAAAGATCCGTGATTTGAGAGCCCTTCAGATCGTATGACTGCTCTTCAGATAAAAAGTTAATTGAATTCGCTACCTTACAGTGAATATCAGTTATATTGTACCTTAGTATCTGTGTAGTAAAAAAAAAAACTAAGTAGAAAAAATAAAAAGGATATTTAGAAAAGAGAAAAAATAAATTTAACATGTGAATACAACATTATATAAGATAAAGCAATACGTTTAGATATTTTTTTTTTGATAAAATGAACTATATTTTTCATTTTTACATTATAGTATATATTTGCTAAATAAATACTTTGACGTTACAATTCGAAATAAAAACGTAACTAAAGCCATATGAGTGAAAAATTAAAACATATTATTATTCAAATTATAATAAAGAATTTGATTGATTAAAATCTTTAATTACCCTGATATAAAATAAAGTTTAATAAATATACACTGCATTTAAAATCAAAAAGATTGTCATGTAATGAAAGATATTGATAATATTTTCGAGCAAGTTACAAAAAGTTTTTTTCAATATTCTTTTTATATACATTAATTTTATTTATAATATATGCNTTTACATGACTTAAAAACCATAAAGATTATATTATTGAGGAAGTTGTGGAAAAATTGACACCATTTAAGGGCTTTCTTTATACTCATTTATTCATATACAAGTTAGTAAATAATAATGAATATATACCAAGAACCCATATGCAAATAGAACAAAGATTGCCCCATAAAAAATTAATCTCGAATGAATCTAATCAGCCGCATCTCCATTCTCAACTCGCGGCTCTAACAACTCCCGTAGATCATCTCGTGGCTCTTTTTTTGTTTTGTTTGTTTTTGTTGGCCCAAACACATGCTCACTTGTTGTTTAGTGAGTTTTCAGGAAACTTATCTTGACCACACTCTGCAGGCAGCTCCTTTTTGCTAGTCCCGGTCCCATTTCGGCTCATTAAGCCCGCTCCTTCTGGCTTCTGGATGCGTTTCCATGTCCAGCATGTCCTACGCAGTCGCAGGCACTAAGTTTTTATTGTCTGAGCCCAGAGGACAACCAAAAAAAAAAGTAAGCCTGGCCAAGAGGAGCGAAAAAAATAAATGAACTGTCCCATTGTCTTCTGGGATTAGGGCTCCTGCAGAGTAGGTCCTCTCGTTTAGCCACCGAGGAGCTGCTGCTGCTGCCGCTGCTCCTGTCCCCTGATGGTGGGTGATAAATGTTTCGAGGCAGACTCCATTGAAATTAGTTATTCACGCGGATCGTTTAAGGCAATCCAACACCAGAAGGCACAAAACTTGGTAGCTGCTCGCTGCTCCAATGTTGGTTTTATTTCGGTTACCCATTGTCGATCCGGGGGTATAATGAAATTTATATAGGGAAAATTGAGGAATCTTTTTTACGGGATTTGATTTTTTAATTTAAAAATTCCTAGGTGACATTGAAAATTAATTTAATTATGTTTTTACTATCAAAAATAATTGGTATTTGGTAAATCAATATTTATTTTTGGTACAGAATTATCAGTATTTATTACAGGGTTAATTATGTTTCCTTTGGTAAATGAATTATGTTATTTAAAATAATTTTGATAAATTTAAAATATTAACTTTTAAAATGAGAAGAAAACTGTTCAAGCCTTTTTGATGTATCTTTTCATACAATATATAGTTAAACAATTTTGGATATCTTGAATAATCCTGAATTTAAATTAATCGATGAAATATTTGGTTAGGCCTGTTAAACTTATATTTGAAATCAAAGAATTCGAGTCAAAAAAATATTTAAAAAATATGTAAATTTTAAGGAGACTTAATACCAATTTTATAAAATCCAATTTTTTTTTTCATTATAGATTTTTATTAAATGATATTTGATACTACAAAAATCTTTCAAAAAATTCTTAATTAAATACGAGGTACTTCCTAGTCCACATCCTTTAAGAAAAGCCAACCATTTTTTTTTTTTTGTTGCTGGCCATTGCTCTTGGTCATGGCTTGTCAGTGATGGCTCCTCGGCTGCCGCTTTTGTTTTAATGATCGTGCCCGGGATGCTCATTTACCGCTGCAGTTGGCCAAACTGAAGACTGAGGCCCGCAAAACTGAATGCAGCAAATGGCAAACGGCAAACGGCGATCGGGATGACTCTTTGGCTTTGTGGCTCTTATCAGTGCCACATTTTGCATGTTGGCCAGGAAAGCGCAGTGGCAGTGCTCACGTCCTCCGCCCGGTGCCCGGGCATTTGTCACAGTCCTCCCCCGACCACGGATGCAGTCCTCCCATACACACAGATACACAGATACAGATGCAACTGCACACGACCAGCTTACACACTTAACATGTGTCTTTTTATGTATGCTTTTAGCCAGTTTTATCGCCTGCTTTTCGGCTACCGCGGCGCTCCGGTCGCCCAACTCCAAGACGGCCAAGACGCTTTAACTCCGCTCCTCTAATGGCTCATTTCCTCGAGCGGCCAACAACAACGGTAATTAACCTGTGCATGTTAATGAACTTCAAACTGCATACTCCTACTCCAATGAACTGAGCGAAAAGTATCTTGAATTGTACATTTGGCACTGAAGTGATTTAATTTTGTCCACAAATACGAGTATAACATTTTTGGCAGGTATTTTAAACTGATTTTCACAATTTAAAATAAATTTAAAGAAAGTACATTACCAGAATATTGTAATTGTATTAATTTAAAAGAAAAAATGTATACTTCATAACTATAAGTATATTTTATATTTTTTGATGTTTGAATTGTTAAAGAATAATTAAAGAACGTAACAAAAAGTTTGGGAAGAAAATATGTGTTATTGTAAATTATTTTGTTTATAAATTCTTATAAGATATTTTGTATGATTTTGGAATATATACTAATTTTTAGGAGCACCTTTAATAATAATATTTTTTAATTTAAAAATAATCCCTTACTTAATCATTCCTTTTTAAAAATTGTAATTCTGAATCAATAAGCGAATGCAAATTTCAACATTTTCAGTTTGAAAACAATTGCTGGTGGTAATATTTCTTTACCAAAATTTCAAGCCTGGAGAAATACCATTTTATTAAGAACACCGTTCTTGGCCAAATTTGTTCTCAGTGCCATGCTCGACCAACTGCCCAAAGTTTATGCAGATTTTTGTCTTCTCTCCTCACGTTGGCGCTAATGCAAATGTGAAAAGGCATTTTGTGAGGCAAAATGAGGTTGTTGTCGTGCCGCTGACAATCTAATTAGAATACAAAATGCTTTTAGAGACAACTGCAGCCTCAGGTTCAGCTCCTTTGTATTGTGTTTTCAAGCGGGGTTTCAAGTTCATGGTGTTGACATATGTAGTCAGTAGTTTGCCGATCCCCAAAAACCTCTGCCAAATCCCCACTATATATTTTTTTGTATTTTCCAAGCACTTTGTTGTATAACATTTTGACAGCAAGTTGGCTGGGATTTGATTTCACCGACTAGGACATTATTGTGATGAGATGGCGAAATGGCCCGGGAAAGTCAGAGTCGGAGTCATTTGATGGCTGCGATTGAGATTGAACTATCGATGAACTTGGGGCCAAAATTGTCAACATCCATTCATAATGAGTGGAAAGTTGAGGCAGCCAAGTCAAGTAATATTGTAGATTATCTGTGGACTTAATGGAAAATTAATTCCGCTTGGGTTCGCAGAGTAAATGAACATAATTTTAACATAATGCTTAGGCTTTGGTTTGGAAATCCCGCAGATTTTTTGGTTTTTGGGGAAAAAGTTTTTGCGAAACGAAGGATATTTAAAATTTTTGTAATTGAATAATAAATCAGTTGAATTTATCGCGAAAACCCAGGCTTTGAATTAATTTATATTTTTATTTCGCATGGTTTTTATTTCCTTAATGTTTTCTCCCCAAAACAAACTCACCAAAATTGTACTATGTTTTTTGTATTAATGTATTAATTAGTGGTAAGTAAAGGTCTAGTAGTTAGCCTATAATCTTACGATTTTTGTAAGTTACTGTTCACAATACTTTGTTATATTATTAAGAGTTAAATATATGATATAAAATATTTGTATTGCTTATTTACTAATTTATTTTGTATATACATTTTGCGATTATAGAGTCCCGTTCCTATAAATTTTCAATGTAAATATTTATATAATTTACAAACATTTTTGATATATTTATATTTACTATTTTCTATTAAATGTTTCCTAGTAAAATATGTTTTAAGCTTCTTAAATATTTTGTGATATTGTCCACAATACATTTAAATATTTTAAGTGTGAAATAAATTATAATAAATATTTTTATTTTTTACTAACTAATTACTTTGTATTGAATTTGGCGATTATAGATTATATAAACTTTACATGAAAATATTTACCTAACAAACATTTTTGGTAAATTGATATTTCCTATTTTCTAGAAAATAAAAACTCCTGATTCCTGGTTAAATGAGTATCCCAAATACTTTGTAAATTACTGTTCTCACATTATAATATTATTAAGAGTGAAATAAATTATATTAAATATTTGTATATATTTTTATCGACTTATAGATCTATTTCTATAAGCATAACATGAACATTTTTATCCAATTTACAACATTTTTGGGAAAATTAATCTTTACTATTTTCTAGTAAATAAAATCCCTTGGTTCCTAGTTAAATGTGGTTCAGAGCTCCCCGAAAATCCCACCAAATGGAAATTGCCTTCCACTACTCCTGTGTTATGCGTCACGTAGGTGACTCTCCATCTCCGCCGAACTCCACCTTGTACAACAAATTTCAACTTTGAACTTCTTCAATCGATTCGATATGCCCACTCATGGCTCCCCGAGTGCTTTTCTGTACCAGGAACTGACATCACATTATTTGGCTTGGAGATTGGGGATCGTAGATCACAGCACGTGCAGAGAGTCAACAAGGCAGACAGACGGACTGAGGGACAGATGGACTGAGGGACAGAGGGACAGACACACATATCGGGCTAATTAAGCAGACTTCAAATGAAAGCCAACAAAAGAAGAGATTCGATCGTGGGCCAAGCGACACCACCTGGAGCTGCTCTGGAGCTGAAGCTGAATCCGAGGCTGTAGTTGCCGGAGATGGATATGGAGAGCACCCACAGAGATCGGAGTACTGCGGAGCACCCATGGCACGCGATAATCAATCAAAAGCCATTAAAGCCAAGCGTTTCAGGCCGAGACAAAGAGTAGAAAGCATTTCGCTGGAATCGGGGGAAAAAAAAATGAAATGGAATAGAAATGGGAGGAAGGGAGGAGGGTGTGGCCAATGTGCGTCGAGACAAGTTAAAGATCAAAATCAAGATCAAATAGAGCACGAAAAAATCAGTTGCACTGGATGATTGACAGAATTAGAATAGGAAATCGTGAGGGAGTTACTTCTCCCTCTTACTCCTCCCCCGAAGAAACTCTTTTATTTTAACGATTATTATTAAATGGCCCAGTTGTGGCTAAACGGCTTTTTGTTCGGCCCAAGAAAAGTGAAGGCAGCTCCACTGCCACATCAAAGAATGTCGCCTGTCTCGGGGGTTCCAGCTCACTCCTCCTCCTCCTCCTCCTCCTCCACATCTCTGGCCAAATGTCGCTCAGAGTTGGCAAATGCAAATTAAACTCCACCACATCGACTTCCCAGTGCAACTTTCTAAATAAAATTCCGATCGCACTTGGATCCCTCCTCCTCCCTCTCAAATCCTCCTGCCTCGGCGCTCATGTGTGCGCAAAATTAAAGAAATAATTTCGAGTAAAAATATACAAGCTGATTGTCACCTGGCAGGCGAGGAAAATAGGAGACCGAAACCTTCGAGGCTCTGACTAAATCACAGCCTTGACATCGAACACCTTTCTAAAATGTCACGGCTAACGGTAAATGCACTTGGATATGCTAATCTTGGGTTTATGAAAATCGGGTGAGATTTGGAAATTATTAAAGTCATTTTTTAAATTTTTTAACTAACCCACAAAATATTTTATAAAGCAACATCTTGTTCTCAACAATTTTAATTTTATTAACAATAATTTAGTAAATAGATTGAACCTTAATTTTAATTGTCAATAATTAAAACTGAAATAAAATTGATCCTAAAACTGAATACAATTTTTTTAATGCATCATATTTTCCCTTTTTTCAAATATCACCCATCCTAGAATTTAACTTATTTCCTTCAATGATAATGATTAAAATGAATGTTTCTATATTTCTATATCTTTACCTAAACCATCTCAATATTTATTCCCAATATTCTTTTTTTTTTTTAAATCTTCCCCCTTTTGTTAAGTGTATAATTTATCTACGATTTCCCCCCCAGTGGGCTCAATTAGAGACGCATTCGCAAATTGCCTTGCACTTTTATTGTCACCACTCGAAAGACGCGTCCGCGGATCGCGGATTTGAGTGCGGTGGCATTTTGTCGCGACGCCTGCAACATTGTCTGGGTCCCATCATCAGTCACTCCTGGACATTGGCATTGGACCAGGTCCACGTTCAGGTCCACGTCGAGATCCACGTAATTGCCCCTGACAAAGCCCCGACCACTTGTAGGCATTTTGTTTGACTTGGATTATCGCTAAGTGCATGGGTTTAACATTCCGCGGATGTCCAACTAAACGACGGATTAACCGGGACCACTTGTTGGGTTCTGTACAGGTCGCTCCTGACCTTGCATTACACGGGATTATGGGGACTAATACCCGGGGGGGAGGAGTACAAAGTGAAATGTACAATGGAAAATGGGAGAGAAATATTTTTTTTAAGTTTTAAATTTTCAAAAATTATTTAACATTATTTTTTGGGCTCCTCTTTAATGAAGTTCTATAAACATTAAAAATTTAATAAGATTTTTTAGAATCATATTAAAATTAATTAATTAATTAAATACACAAATCTCTAATATTTATGAACAATTGTAGTGAGTATTTTGAGTTTAAATAGTATTATTAGCAAACTTTTTTAAAATAGTTGTTTTTATTAATACACATATTCTTTTTAAATTTTGAGTACCCTTTTTGAATAATTTTTAAAAAATCTATTAAAAATTGTTGTATAAATTTTTTAGTGTGATTTAATTCAACCTTTCCAATTTGGGTTTTCATCGCACCAGACATATAACTCATTCTAACCTTTCTCCGCTGAGTTTTTGGGCTATGGAAATTATGAGTCAAATCGTTATGCTCTCCATTCGCGGTAGAGCCGAAAAATAATTCAGCTTAAACAGTTTAAGGCCACTTGGCCAATTTATCGAATCCATTCACACTCATGTACGCCTCCCGTATGCGGCGGAGGTACCCGCATCTTATACCATACCCCGTCCCATACCCAAACCCATGCCCATGTCCATACCATGCTGAATGCCCATTAAACCGCATATATAAATCACCATTAATTTGACAGTGGATTTTTACATAACTCAGGCCAACAGGTGAAAGCGAAAAGCGCACAGCTGCCCGAGGAGAGAGATCATGGAGTGTCATGGAAAACTCGCCACTTGCACTCGTAAAAAAAAATGGTTCCCCTCATCTCTGGTCGGTTGGGCATACAAAATCGAATTGTGTGCTAATATTTGGCCAAAATGCAAAAAGACCCCGCGGCTATCGCCGCACCACGAACATGACGAAGTGACTCCAGATGGGGGAGTTTTCAATGTTGCCGCCTGGCCATAATAAAAAATCATTTCTTTCAAGCCCAAATTGGGAAATGTTGGTGGAGGGGCGGGAGCAGAGTTGGCTGATCGACATGCAATGTCAGGGGAAATACTGCTAAATGAGTAAAAGCTGCGCCCCACACTCAGAAAAATGGTCTAAAATAAATTTAAATAATATTTAGTGGAAGTTTTAGTATATAAATTAAACTTACATTACTTGGAATTTCATCTAAGGGTACTTAATAATTACCTATTAATAAACTAGAATTTTCTGAATTACACCAAATTAGTTTTTTTCTTATACCAAAATACTGCATAAAATTATGCTTAATTAATTTAAATCCATATAAACATTTGTTTTTAACATTATTAAAAATAGTGATTGATTTAACGATTATTACATGCATTAAAAACACCAAATAAGTTGTTAAGATAACCATTAGAAATTTCTTTATACACAAAAGTCGTAAGAATATAAAAATATTAATGTACATTTTTGATGAGTAGGATGACATGGGAGCTAATCTGGCAAAGAACCAGCTGGAAGACAATCGAGATTGACCCTGGTTAACCCATCCCCGGGAGGAGAGATGCCACAAAAGAAAGCTCCACACACACACACACACACACATGACAACCGCTCGCCGCACTTCGATTAATTGCTCTGGGGAAATTTGTGGCTTGGAAAAACATGGCTTTTGTTTTAGCATAGCAGCCCTAGACGGCGGTCAAGATGTCCCAGCTAAAAGCTTTTCCCCCAAACCCACAATCCCAAGTCCAAAATCCTCAATTCCGAACTCCGATCTACGATCTTCGTCGCGTCACATGACAGACACAATTTCTCAAACAAAGAAATCTCTCACTTTCACTGACGACGCACATTCTTGGAACTCTTGGGGTATTGGGACTGGGATTGGGACTAGGACTGGGTGTAGGATCTTTTGAGGTATTTGGCCGCCTCACTGTCCTTGTTATAGTCCTCCTTCGTGTATTCACGTTCTAAAGATTTCACAAATATTTCCAGCGATGTCCTCACACCCTTCTGCTGATTGAGGCGCATGGAAGTTAGGGACTTGGGCACCAGGAGCATGTTGATCAGATGCATCTGTATGCCGTAGTAGATGTCCTTGGTCCGATCTCTTTCCTGCTCCTCCTTCAAATCCACTGAGTCGCCCGAGCTGGTTAAGCTCAGTTCACAGCTGGACTTGATGCAGAGCAAAATTCCGGAATCCTGTTGCTCTCTTTCCAGTAGCTCGGCCTTCTTCTCCATCAGGAAAAACTTCTGGGAGGTCAAGAAGGGCATCCTAATCTGTAGCGAGGGATTGCCCCCGGCAAAATTGACCTTCGGTTTGTTAGTCACCAATCTGGACGAAGTCTTGGGACGAGTTTGTGGCCTGTCATTCCTAGTTGTAAGTGTGAGTCGCACCTTCTCGGCCAGGTACTGACGGTTGGAAACTCTGTCTATAGATTGCTCCTTCGGTTCACGGGGTTCCTTCTCTTCTTTTAAATCCAACTTCACTTTCGATTCGGGTTCAAAACAGAAAGAGGAGCAGGAACGTAGAGTGGTTGGTGGAAAGCACACTGTGCAAGGTATAGAAGTTGTTGGTGGATAGGCGGGAGCGGGCGGTGGATAGGCGGGAGTAGATGGTGGATAGACGAAGGCAGAGGTTCCGGGGGTATCCACATCGAAGCCACTACTCGCACTCTCCCATCCGTGGAAACCACCTGACAACTGGCCATAGACTCCATCATCGCAGGACACCATGTCCTCCATCAGATCCTCCGAGAGCAGCACAATTGGCTGTTTCGCCTTGCGAGCGATTGCTTTGGGCAACATCATACTAGTTCTCTGGTAATCTGATTAATACAAACAATTTTGTTACAAATTTGGTCCAAACGAATTACAGTACAATCTGGAATCTGAAAATATATGAAATAAAAAGATACTTTATCTGATTAATATTACTAGGGTATTCATATTGGAATTCTATATTCGGTGCACTTAGAAATTGTAGAATATATCTATCATTTCAGGTCTTTTATTTTATTTTAAATATATTTGGGTGATCTTAATTAATAAAACTGAATTTTCAGCGCAATTTGGGAATTAATGAAGTTGAAGCACAGCTTAAAATACGTTTATATACGTATTTACGTAGATTATAAATACGTGTAAATTATAGGTAAGATTATATATTTTGGATACAAATAATTTCGAAACTAGATTAGACAAAAATTTTGCATTTCCAATCTATCTATCAGATTTGAAAACTGTCTGATACACTTTGAAAGATACTTCAATAATACTTTTTTGATTTGTGAACATGTTTACCCACACTTGAATACAAACAGGCTCAAGATGACACCAAAGCAGTGATTGTCACTTGTCTGGTGATAGAAATGGATCTAGGAGAGATCATTTCGAGAACTTTATAAGCCAACCAAGACCGATAACCCCAACATCCCCCAACTTCCAGGATGCTTTTTTTGAAGAAGTTCTGTTGTTATTTTAGCCTACGAACTGGTTCCCTTTGCATTGCCTATTTCGGTCTTTTCAAGGAAACGTTGGATATAGTGTTTGCGTTGGTCATTGACGTCAAATTGTGTGGCGGAATATTTACGCTTTGGTGTGTCTCATGTTTCTGGAACATCATCTCTGAATTCTTCATCATAGTTGCCGTTTACCGGGTAAGGGCTCGCAATTAACAATAAAAATATTTTAAATTAGTTAATAACTGAATCTGGATATACCACCTCCTTCCTCCCAGAACAATCCCAGCCTTCTGCCCGTCCATATGGTGACTTGTCTCGCTGGCCTCATCATGGAGATGGTCAGTTACATGCTGATCGCCTCCAATGGTGTGAGGGACTTCCAAATGGCCGTCTATTCATTCTTCACCATATCCTGTGAGTCCTCATCCTTTCTGTGGGATTAAGGATCAAATTAACTCTCTTTTCCCATAGATATGGCTGCAGACATCATAATCATACTCAGCTACTACCACTCGGAGGTATAACAAAAGTGCTCCGGTTACCCATTAACCCAGATGGACATTCCCAGCGTGTAGCAGCATTTTGTGGATTAAATAGGAAAAAAAATAGAAATATATGTATTAGGATAATGTTGCGCAATACGGGAACGGGCATAAATCGTGGCCAATTGTCACCAGACGATTTGCAACCGAACTCCGGCGACCTGCGTTTAATTATCGCCCCGCCATAGCGCCCAGGCGAGCAACATGCGTGCTAATTGACCAAGCCGAAGCCCCAGTCTGCGTCCCAGTCCCAGTTGCTGCTCCAATCTGAATCCGACTCCGAATCCCAGTCCAAATGTCCAAATGATAACCGCGACGATGAAAACGCATGCTGAGCCAAATGAAAATTATGTTGCAATTGGCGAGCGCGCTGCCCGCTGGCTGGTCACTGAACCGAACCGAACCGATGGCTTTGCACCACCACTGACCGCCGCACCACCGCACCACTGCATCCACAGGCCTTAATTAATTTCCTTGATTAATTGAAAGTGCGCTTGCGAACTCCAACTTGTTTTGTTTTGTTGCGATCAGTTGTTTTTTTTTTTCTTCTCATTTCGTTTTTCGTGGCAAGTCGTTTTTGGCAGTGCAAAGTTGAAGGCAATAAGTAAAAATTGTCTCGCATTCGATTCGGTAGTATGTAATGGGCGTTGCCCTGGGCCAACCCTTGGCCATTACTCTTGGCCCGATTCCGTTCCTTTCCTTTTTGTTCCTTTTCCACGGCGCTGGTATTCGATTAAGACTGAAATTATGATCCTCGAGGTGGAGGGTTCAGGATGGGATGGTGCAATTAAACCCAGACTCGGTATGTTCAATCCAGGATGCAGGCTGAAATGAGAACACAAAATAATGTTTCATTAAATATCTTATAGTAAACAAATTGGAAGCTTAAGTATATAAAATAAATGTCAAATGTTTCTAAAACTTTAATAAAGTAATATGGTCAAATTTTATGATTCTTAAGAGAATTCAGACAATTTTATTTACTGATAAAGAATAATTTATTAATCTAAAATTCCTTAACCAACTTTTCCATTACCTTTAACCATTTATAAGTAAATACCAAAACTGACTTCAAAAATCTCTTTATTAAACCCCAAATGAAATTCAACAAATTCCCATACATCATCCACGAAACCAAACGATAATCTTTGACCTTGTCCACAAATTGAGAGCAGCAAGTACATCAAGATGAATTAAGCCTTAATATCGAATGCGACATCGCGACTCCACTAACATCAATCAATCCCAGTTTATGGCCAGACAATAGAACCCGATCGCAAGTCAATTTCCAGCTACGTTCACCGAATATTCACTGATTTCATAAAATATTACGATAAATGCCCGGATGGAACGTTCGGCGTTCAAAAGCGAGGAGGATTTTCATATTTTATGGCTCATAACTGCAAAGCGACATTAAATGCTGCTGCTTAAAGAAACAAAATGCAATCGCAGCGCAAAACAAAACAAAAATCGGAAAGCAAGAAAAATGAATTGTCTTCATTTTGTAATTTAATGGTATTTTATTGAATTTTTGATGGGCATGGACAAGGCGGATCGCTCGCCCATCCTTGGCTTGTGGCCCGGTCTGGTCTGGAGTGGAGCCCATCCGATCCGAACCGATCCGATTCAATTCGATGGGATCTGGTGGCCAGAGATTTTTTGTGTCCACCTCCTCCTGCCTGTTGACATTTAAAATATGGCCGTGTGTCAATGCGACTGCCCTACGCCCATTTTTATGCCTGCCCCCGAAAGCCGGGTTTACATTTCGATTTCGGTTTCGATTTTTAATTCGCCACTCGCCCCGAAATCCCAGCGTAAATTCAATTTGAAGGTCCGAAGGCCTCTCAGGGGTCTGGGTCTGTGCCTGGATCTGGGTATGGATCTGTGCCTGTGCCTGTGCACAGAAAAAATGTGCTTTCACTTGACCCGCAATGCTGCGTAAATAAATTTTATCGCTCCGTTGACACGTGCGCGTAATATTTCATTAAACTCAAAACTAAAAAAAAATACATATATGTATCTCCATGCCCAGCAGAGAGATACGTACAAAGTAAGCGAAAATAAAAAGTACGAAAATAAATAAATATAATTGCGTTCGGTTCAAAACGGCAGCATAAACAAATCCGCGATTGCATCGTAACTTCGTTTTCAATTTGGCAAGTTTGACACTCGGCCAGTTAGTGAGTGTCCCCCGCTGCATTCCAGTCCACAGTCCACTGTCTAGAGTCCCCTGTCCAGTGGAGAGTGCCACCTACGTTGGCTAACTTTAGTCCGGGTTGGGGCTACCTGTCGCACCAATTGCCGCCTGCCATTCACTTGCCGGCAGTGCGTGCTGCCGATGCAGTTGCTCCTGATTGCAAATGCCAATTGTTGTCCAACAACAGCCTGCCAAAGTTTATGACGTTTTATAATTTGCATGCCCCAGGCACTGCAAATAAAGCAGAGCTAGGAAGTAGGCTAATTAGTGAGTTAAATTTGGAGGATCAAGTGCTTTTTTAATGATTGCTTCTTGTTTTAATTTTAGGATAAGTTAACACTAACGGAAATCACTAAAAAAAATTATCAAAACCTCATTAAATGATAATTGCAATATTTTTGCTGTGAAAGAGTAATAAAATCATCAAGATTTATAATAGTTCATAATTATATCAGTGTTTGCAAAAAAGATTAATTTACTCTAAAATTTCACGATTATAATTTAATAAACAACCCATTTTAGAAAAGTAATTATCTTTAAGCTCTTAAATAATTAACTGTAATATATAAGAGCAAATAATAATTGTTAACAAATAGTTATATTGATTAACTTATCAAATTTCAAAATTATAAATAATTTAAAAACCTAACTTGATATATTGCAACGCATTATCTTAAAGCTTTCAAATAATAAAATATATTTTTGAAACTTATTTGCAAAAAAGCATTGTTAGGAAATATTTAACCATTGGTAGCCCTATTTTATATTTCTTCACATATATAAATTTTTAGATATTCCACTGTTTTTTTTAAATATATTTAAATTTAACCTTTTTATTAGTTTAATTTAATTTGTAATCATCACAGACGGAAGCTTGAAAGCAACAATTGTTACTACTGATTGATCTTCGATATAATTGTTAGCATCTTCCCAGAAAACAGACAAATAATGCAACTTTGAGGCTTTAGTATCCTTTGGCTAAATTAGTTGCTGCTCGTAAATAAAAGAAAAGCTTTAGCACACGTGTCTCGACTGGGGCAGCTTTAGAGTCAGTGGACGCCCACAAAGACGCGCCGGAACCTAAGAGTGATATACGCCTATTGTGAGTAATTTTTTTAAGACTGCGAAGAACCTCATAAACATATGGCCATTATACTGAACGCTTTGGCTAATGGCCCGCCTGCCACTAAGTCCACTAAGGCGAGGTTTCTGCGCAACAGGCGCTGTTCCAATGAGATCGTAAAACTCACCCGGCTGGCTGCGACTGGAGATTCCCCTGCACCTTGTGCGGTGCTTAGCGATGTCTTAGATGTAAGTACAAGTGCTGCTCCTGCTGGTCATTAGGGTCCAGAGATGACGGGATGCCGGGATGGAGGCACGCACCCGGCCGCGTCGGGTCATTTGTGTCGACGAATGGGGCGTCACTTAAACCGATGCTAATTTCCATAATGTACGCCTTGGTGCTGGTGAACAGGTCCCGATCCCAGGCCAGGTTGCTTCGCTCTGCAAACACACACTTAAGGCGAAAATAATGTGCTTAACGAAGTCAATTTAAATAATATAAATAAATAAATATACCCTTGACTGATTGGCCATAAACTAAACGCATAATAAACCTTCGATTATCACACTATTTTCTTTAGTATTTAGTTTTAAATTACTTTGTAAGCTGATCAGTATAATATAAATTAATTAACTCATAACTATGATAAACTTAAAAAAAAAAAACAATTTAAAGACAATAAGGTACAATACAATCGAAGTTTATACAATATTTAAATTAATTCTTTCAGAAAAGGATTAAAATTTAATTTGTTAACATACAATTATTTCCGCAATTCTTTTGGTGTGGTTCTTCTACATTCTTGGAGATTAGGCCAAGTGAGGGAGAGTCATATTCTGAAATGTATAAAATGAATATTCCGCAATCAAATGAAAGCCAAAATCCAATTTAAGATCACCTCCAGTTGACACCTCTCGGCGATTACCTGCCTGACTCGGAGACTCCACTTGCTGGCCTGGCCCTGTATCTGGCACTGGCTTTGGCTTCGGCTTTGGCTCTGGCGATTTAATGGCTCCACAATTGGCCTGACCCATCTAGCCAGGCGATCGTGAATTCTGGATCTGGCGGACTGCGAATCATGGACCGGAGAGGAACATGAGTATGATTTATTGAAGTTTATGCGGCCGGAGCAGCTTCTGCCCGCAGTTCGTGATGGCTTCTCTTTGGCTTCGTTAGCCGCGGTCCTGGGAGCTGGATGATTTTCGATACTCTTCTAGAGGGTACAAGGAAAATGTTATATTATTAATAAGGGGTTTTTAATCTATTAGGAAATTCTTATATTCTTAACAATATAATAATAATAAAACTCCCAAAAATATATAATATCTTGCCCTAAATTGGAGCTTTGCTTGATTCTGATTACATTTGTTAATATACTTATGATTGTATACTTTACAACTTCTTTTGAAAGGGTACTCCAAGGATTGGTATCCAATTTCATTCGATTCGCAGATATTTTATTCGCTGATCCTGCACTTGGTGCTTATGTGTATCGTTTTTCTTGGCCAGCGGCTGGGTCTCAGCATTATTGTATTTTTATATTATTTGTGCTTAATTTGCGGGGCACAACCAGGGACTGGGAGTTGTGCACCTGATTTCCCAAGTGTTGTGACTCTTGTGGCCGGGGGACAAGTTCGTTGATTTGCGGCAGGCAAATGACCATCCAACTCTTCAACTTTTGTGGGCAGGAGCACTTGGGCTATTAGCCTGCCGGCTCCTCCTCCTGCACCTCCTTCTCTCGGTCCTCCTCCTCCTCCTGGAGCGGCCTCTTCTTTTGCCCATTCCCAGAGACATTTGCCTGCGAGTGCAGCTCCCCGGCTAAAGAACGAGATTTATGTTAGGCTGGTGTCATTTTAAGTTAATGGGTTATACTCCCCGACCAGTTTCTCTTATAGATGAGTATATATATATTTTTTTTAACCTTTTTTTTACTGTTTTTAGCATTTTTTCTCTCACTTTTCCTCCAGCCAGCTGCAGGTGAATTTGCTTGAATTTATGACTGTTGCTTTTAAATTGGTTTATGGCAATTTCCGAGGCACCCACACAGGCCCAGGCATGTGTTCATTTATTATTAACTATAAAAAACGGCTATGCACACAGTTATTTATTTATTTCGAAGCACTTTAAACATAAATGTTCATGATTTCTGCAAAAGTTATGATTGCCTTCAGTGCTTACTATTTATTTTGGTCTGGCAATGCCTTTCTTCGCGAACACCTGCGGTCAAAGTATTGGTTATGTATGGTACTTCGAACGTTTAATTGAATCTAAGTTTTACGGTTATTATTTTGTTTGCGTATAAACATTACTTCTGATTCCATTAGGGAAAATAATAAATCTTTAGACGAAAGCAGTGTAATAAAATGGACGTTTGCTAAATTGGATTTGAGTTACAAATGGAAATGGAAATTTCATTTATATCACTAATCTTTGGAACACTATTGTTAATTACAGTTCATCGCAGCAATCCTTTCTTTCTTTGACCTGGCAACGCTGCAGCTTTTGACACCGCCATTTCGGCGACCAGTGTTGTATAGCTAATTCTGTCATTGTGAATCACATGGTCAACTTTTTTCCATTTCGATTTTCTGGATCTAGAAATTTCAGAATCGGTTTCGAGTTTTCTGGTAATCCTGGGTATAAGTACGATGAAGCGTCATAATGCGAAGATCGCGAACAAGGTGAAGTCGACCAATTCCCCGGCGCATTCTGCATTCAAGGGCCAATCCCACTCCACATCCCCGGAAGTGTCGCACTCCCGCAAGGGCGGCGTTCTCTACGTGGATGTGGTAAAGAATCTGCCCAAGCAGGACATCCCATTGCCGTCACCACCGCCACCGCCCATTTCGCCGGAGTTTAGCATTTTCCGGGAGGATTTTCCCGCGCTGCCGGGATCAACGATACCCTCGGTATCCTCATCGAATGTTCCCGACGACTGGACGGCCATGTTGAGCGAGGATGACGACGACCAGGAAGAGGAGGAGGAGGGTAGTTCGGGGGAGGTCCCCGCGAGCGATGTGACCCCAGTTAGTGTCAGCTCGGAGGATGATTTTGAGTTGCAGCACGTGGCCCAGGCCCAGGCCCAGGGGCAAAGCTCTTGTGATCCGGACATTCTAAACTGCCTGACCAATACCACGGGCCTCGATGTGGGTCTTATATTTTGCAAGCAGTTCCTGCTCGAAGGCGTCCGCCAGAGGGCCCTATGTCCCCCCGCTCCTTTTCCGGAACCCCGAATCAGTGCTCCGCCCGGCTTCGAGAATGCCAGATTATATGCCCGCCTGAAGGCCAGGAACATGGGATTACCTGTTGGCGGCGTTGAATTCGAACTGATGCCGGGCAACTACGCGGAGCTCTGGAAGCAGCAGGTCAAGCCGGGAATAACCAGTGTGGGGGGATCCTTCGGATTGCTCGGGCTGGCCAACAACCTAGGATCCATACCGTTCAAAACCGAACCCCATATGGATACCGGGACGAACTGTTGTTCGGCAGGAAACAGCCAGCTGCATTCCATCTTCACGGGACCCCTCTACCCAGAGATTACCTACAATGTGCCGAGGTGTTACATGATGTTTGGCGTGCTGGGACTGCCCCAGCCCAATACGGTGCAGATGGAGGTGGAGCTGTTGTTCTACTACTTCTACACCTACCCGGCCGACATGATGCAGATGCTCTCGGCTGCGGAACTGGCAGAGCGTGGCTGGCGTTTCCACAAGATCGAGCATGTGTGGATCAAGCGGCAGACGGACAACCCGAACTACCTGTGCCGCGGATCCTACGAGTCCGGCGAATACAACTACTTCAATATGTTCCAATGGAAAATATTTCCTCGCCACTTCAACCTGGAGCCCGAGCAGCTGGAGCGGACAATTACCAAGATGGAGCTGTTCGAGCGGCATGGCTACCATCCCCAGATGGGAAACCTCTAAGCGGAGCAATCACATCTCCAGTCAAAACCAATTAAAACTCCAAAATGGGATTTTAAATTCAACGAAAAAAATAAGAAACATTTTGTGTTAATTTTTTTTAACAACTGAAGAAAAACTGTGACTAAACAATTTTGTTAGCTTGAAGTTAATGACAAAATAAAATCAATTTTAATTCAATATGTTCTGAATCAGAAATTAATTAAAGCCTGCGATTATTTTTAATACTTTTTATACAAACAAAAATCTATTTAATATTCAAATGTATTTTTTTTAATGTCAAAGAATTTATTAATACTCAAGAAGTAATTAAAGGTTTTAAGAATTACAACAATTTTTGTTAAATATGTATGCGATTAATTTTAATTTAAACAACTTTATCTGGAGAATGTACCAACTAACCACCAACTGGCCACATGGATATCCGGCCAACCTGATCACTCTACAATGTTGTAAGCAACTTTGTCACCTTGCCGCCAAGTGACCCGCTGCCAAAAAGCAAAACCGAAATCCAAGCAGCCACCACACCCTCGGAATGCCTTCGCACCAGTGAGCACCACCAGTGAACACCACCTAACCACAGAGGCACCACACCACACCACATCCACCAGTGAGCTTCAGCCAAGCCCCGATGGAGTTGGAACAGATACAGATACGAGGAAAATCGCAGCGCTCATTAGCGAAATGGAGCACCGGCAGACGGACAGATGGACAGCTGGACGGCTGGACAGTTTGGCCAACTTTGGGGCGAGCTGTCCGCCCAGGCACGACGATCGCTCGGCTTGGCCAAGTGTCGCCGGCGGAGTTGTTGTCGTCGTCGTTTAGCCCGCTAATTGCCACGTAAATTTGCAACCATTTTTGGCAGCTCATTAAATTTATTATTAAAACAAAAGCCGCGGCCGAGTTAATTGCCATCAAATTGACATGCGAGCCAACCGGAGACGGACGACAACACCCGCCTGGGTTGGCAGCTTGGGACTTGGGCTCCACTCCAATCCCCAATCCCCCAGCTCATGCGTATTAATTGCCATGGAAACTTCATAATTTAATGTGGAAAAATGTGAACGTTAGGCGGTGCTCAGCCCGAGAAAACAACCACAAGATGTGGACTTGGACTGGATACAATGTGTAATTTAAGCGGGCGAGGGAGGAACGCTCTTAAGAGATTGGAGCAGAGCATTGGAGTGGAGTGGAGCCCGGTTATTCGGATCTGTCCACTTGGCAGCGTTTATTTATGGCACGGCGAAGTTTGATTGAAATGTGTTGTCTGTGAAATTGACAACTTGGGTGAGATTTGCACGGCTTACAGCTGGATCGGCCACGGGTCTCGGAATCGGATTCAGGTTGCAGGCTGCAGTTTTTGAAACACTCAAAAATATACCTTTTCTTGTCCAAGATTATTCCTGGCGATTCTTCTGGATGCAGATTTTTCTGGTACTTCAAAATTTACAAAAAAAGGAAAAGGATTTGGATGGTAATATCAATTAACTTAATATTAATATTTTTAAATTAATTTTGGTCAAAAAAAAAAGTCAGTTCGTTTTAAATTTAAATTAAGAAACAAGTTTTTACTTGTGTTTACTATAGCTACTAAAAATATAAAGTTGAAAGGTAACTAAAATAATTTAAAAAAATTTGGATTTATAAAGCATCAACTAATTATAAGATATTATAATGAATATATATACTAAAAATATTTAAATATATTATTTCATTAAAAAAATATTATATTCAATAATATTATTAATAGTTTAATAATGTTTGATTATTGACGCATCTATTAATTATTTCAATGGTCTACATAATATTAAATCTACATAATGCTTAAATGTTTTTTTTTATTCAATCAAAGTATATTAAATTATCTAATTAATATTCCTATATTAATTCTTTATTCCCCCTTTTCTCGTAGTGCTGATATCTGGAGCCAATTAAGCATGAATCATGCCCCAAAGGCTTGTGGCAAGGAGCGTTGTGCAATGCTCGGAGCTCTGATTAATAAGCCGCCCGCACATGGCCAGGAGTGGAGTGGAGTGGAAAGGGAGGGGAGGGGAACCCAGGAGAGCCGCGGATAGCCGGAGGACCCAGGAATTAACCCCGGGGACTACTATGCTCGGCCTGCCTAACCCCGCGTCACACGCATGCGCAAATGCAACTGCTGCAACTGCAACTTCAACTGCAATTGCCGTTAGCCATGCCACAGGTTGGGTGTCAACACGCTCGTAACTTGCAATCAACTTAAGATGACAGTGGAAATGAAGCATTGACGCCTCGCACGTACCACATGGAACTCACCGGAAAGAAAGGTGAGGTTCGAGGATCGAAGAAGGTAATACTCTTGCTCCTTAATTCTTTAAAAGATTATTCTCTCAAGAAAATATTTAAATTTTGCTAGAAACTAAACTTAAAATATTCGTATATTTTTTTCGTTACAAACTTCTGGCGACTGCTTATAATACCCTTTAGCATAGGGTACCCAAAAATTATATGTAATCCAAGAAGGAAGCTGCCGTGGAAAGTCCAGCGAGGAAACTGCATCCCATGGTCTCCCTGGTCTCGGCATCCAATGGTGGGCAGTCTGAATAAAAATATACATATATATCTGTATATAAAAAGGCGCTGCAATCAGGTTTCTCCTTCTTTTGCATGTCCGATGCGAGTGGGTACCAAATTAGACACATTTTATTATTAAAATCCACTTGTGTTGAAATAAAACACGACTTTCTGTGTCGCACATAATGAAAATATATGGCAAGTTAATGCCAGAATTTATTTATCAGCCCGAATGCACTGTGGGAAGATGGCCCAAAGAAAAAAGCGATGCCTAAAAGACAATTTGAAAAGGGTTAAAAGTTTGTACTTATTTATTGAAATAAATTTAATATATATTAATTAAAGAACTTTTGTTGTTCTTTCAGTATTTACAACATCGATATACAAGGAAGTAGTTTGGATAACGATTTACTTAATTGGTAAAAGACAATTGAAATAAGGTTTTATGGATTTTGCATATTTAATGAAATTAATAATATGTATGGAGTAAATGTAATATATATTAATCATACAAATTTTGTTGTTATTTTAAAATTTCCAACATTGATATGGTACTAAAAAGTTTGGGTAACGATTTCCATAATTGGGAAAAGACATTTTAAAAATTTTAAATATGGTTTTATGGCTTGTATAAATATAATGAAATAAATAATTCGTATGGAATAAATTTAATATTTTTTAATCAAACAAATTTTGTTGTGTGCTTTCAGAATTTCCAGCATCGATACAGTATAAAATAGTTTTTGATAACGAAATAGAATCCACCTTGGAAACCCTCATCCACTTCTGGATGGATACCCAAAACCGATCTACAAGTATTTTGTGATGCCCTGCAGCTCAGAATTTTGACTTGGCAACAGCATCTCGCAGATGGCAAGATGCAAGATGCCGAGATCATTGAACGCTGGATCAAGGATTTTGTCATCGGTGGAGCGCTTTCATTCAAGTCACGTAGCCGTCTCTTTATGCATATATCAATCCGGCAAAGAACCCACCCGAGCGATGCTAATTGCCGGAGCCAGAAGATGCTGCTGCTGGGCGAATTTGTAAGTTTAATTAGCCCACCGATTGAATCCAGAGGGAGAGAGAGGGAGACAGCTCCATCACCTCACCACAACCACCCCCGAAAATTAGCATGCGAAGATCGCGTCAGGTATATTTGGATTTCGGTTGGTATTTGCTTATTTATTGATTTATCCCGTGGCTTTTTCGGCGGTCGGCGATCGACTGTCGGCTGCTGCCAATTCCGGAGCCGGCACCGAAGGGTTCGTTGTCTCATTCATCAGAGAGCGTCTGAGTGTCTGGCGACTCCGATGGGCGTTATGCCATAGCTTCGGCCATAGCCATTCTCATCCATAGCCCTGGCCACGGAGTTCAAAGACACAACGGTACGTTCACCCTGGATCGAGGGGAAGCGACAAGGCCACACCGACGACACCACGCTTCCACACCCACGTGTGTCCAGTGGCTGGCGAGTCCGTTGACCAGGCGGGTTGACTGAACTGGAGCCACCAACCAGGCACTGAACATATTTGCGGAAGGGTTTTCTACCAAATTTTCTATTATTGATAATTTAAAGATTTTTAAAATGGAATCATTTTAACAGAATTTTAGTGATGAGTTTGAAAAATAAAATATGCCTATTTTAAATACTAAATGTATTTGTTAAAATAAATATCAATGCTTCTTGAATTATTTTGCATTTTAAAATGTATTTCCAAACTAACATTTTGGCATTGATATTAGATACAATTTTATCAGATTTATAGAAATTAAGATTTTTATAGGAAGCTCCTAAAATTATTCTAAAAAAAAACCTGTTAAAATGTAAATCTATTAAGCTATTTAAGTCCTTGTTGTTAATGAAAATTTATTGATTAGAAAAAATAGAAATATATTATAATATTAAGCTATTTAATGTTGTTAATGGAAAATCTGTCAGGTCTGTAAGTTAATTTATTCGAAACAAAGGAATTATTATTTTCCTATGTTATAACTATTAAAATTTAAGATTTTAAAGCAGTTTTTTTTGCCAAAAACTACAATTTTTTTTAAACTTTATATTTTCCATGGTAAATAAAAATACTTGTAGGATGAAAACCTTTTTCGCTCGGTGGAAAGCGGAAAAACATCCCGGGAAGAAACTGCGGTTGCTGCCTGCCCCAACAAACGGCAAATTGCAGCAGCGAGCAGTGAGCAGTGAGAACTATGGAACTGATTTGCAATTCAGCAGTAGAACAATGGTCCCAGGTCCAGAGCGGTCCCAGCATCCGCATCGGTTACTGATCGCAAAATCGCAGATCGCACATCGCAGATCGGTGATCTGTGATCGCAGATCGTCTTCCCGTAACAATTTCCCTTCTGCTTTATGCAGCATGCACGGGGAATTAGCGGATTTCGATCCGATCCGATTCGATTCGATTTGGAAGCGAGTGGATTCACTCCCTCATAGCCGGGTGGGCAG
Source organism: Drosophila setifemur (assembly GCA_021224005.1). Classification (NCBI taxonomy): domain Eukaryota; kingdom Metazoa; phylum Arthropoda; class Insecta; order Diptera; family Drosophilidae; genus Drosophila; species Drosophila setifemur. The sequence goes on along the minus strand of JAJJHY010003831.1, from coordinate 10,641,489 downwards.
TGAACTGCAGCGAAAGAGTCATGAATCGCGGGGATCGATCGAAACGCGAGCAACACAAATGTAGGTGGTATGCATTTTAATACAGTGAAAGTGCAAGAACCACAGAAACAGCCGTTCATTGTGCCACAATGGAAGCGAACTCCGAACCACCGCACCACCACCTAACCAATCCTATATAGTATCCCCCCCCCCCCCCNCCCCCCCCCCCCGGAGCCAGTCGAATTTTCGTTCAGCATTTCGCTGCATAATCTCGAGTCTTGCTACATTTCGCCGATCGCCGATATCAATCTGCATCTCTGCATCTTTGTACATCTGTATCTGCATGGCTCTTATCTAAGTATTTTACATTTTTCCGCACTCCGCACGAAATTTGTCAAAACAAAATTTGAATTGAATTTGTCAAGGCGTAGTGGGTCCGTGTAACTCAGTTTCTCTAAAGCTAAACTAAAACCCCTCGGCCGCGATATTATGTAAGTTTAATTAGCATAAATGTGATTGATCCCCCATTCGGAGCAAGTTTTCTGGTATTATTTGATTTTTATTGATTTTTTCCGCCGAATGAAATGCAAACAAATTCAATTGCATATTTGTCGTAGTTTTTTTCTTTTTTTTCTTCTTTTCGTATCTTGTCTCTCTAACTTTGTGTTGTTATGAATGCTGAATGTAACTAAACTTGGAAAACTAAGCTCTAGAGACCCAAATGTACCCTTCCCCTTAAGTATGAAGAGAAGCTACTAAGATCTTTTGAAAAAGTATGTCTTAAGAGTTGTGAAATTATATATTTAAATACATAAATTGTGCTCATACAAGGTAGACTTCATTGATTGAATTTTTAATTTGTACATTTAAAATCAAAATAAAAATAAAGCCTAAATAAAATCTACTTCTTTCAACATCCAACTACCCATTTATTTACATTCAAAACATTTCCAAACCATTCATTAATGAATACATTTTGAAATACCTTCATTCAAAAATGCTTTTGAATGGCAAATTACTATAAACCACAATGAACTCCACATTGATCATTGACAACTCCGCCATCTGATGGGTATCGCCAATGTCCATAACTCTGCAGATACATCCATCTATTGTTTGCATTTCCATTTCCATGTCATGCACATATTTAATAGCCATTCTGCATATGACAAAATATGCAATCCTCGCGGTTAACCAAAATCGAAATCTTTCGGGGCAGGTGAAATTTGCATGGTCATATCGAAATGTTGCTCTTTGCCTTTTCCGCGAGGTCAGGGCGAGATTAGCTTACCGTCCAGATACCGCAATTTGGTATTCCAACTGCACAATATGCTAAAATTAAGAATAAACCGAGCTTAACAAATCATTTGATAGTTAAATTTTGTGATCTCTGATCCGATTCCGTAATGAGAAAGGAGACAGATGATAATCTTGAGAATATTTTGATCAATTGAAATCTAAATTAAGGGAGATTTTGATGTAAGAATTTAAATAAATATATACAATTTTTGTTTACATATTTATATGTTTTTCTGACCAGCATCTTTAGTAGAAATACAACAAATCAAATGACAAACATTTCGTATTTATTAATATTATTTTATGGAAACAAACTAGCGTCCAAGGATCTCGACTATGTATTTATTTTATAGCATTGAATTTTTTTATTAATTTATTTTAATTAATCTATATCTATACTTCATTGCTCTTAAAACAATACCTGTTCCACTTTTGCAAACAATACTCCAATGACCATTTCCCAGCTATGCGTTATCCGGATCTGTCAGTGAATCGTCTTCGCAGGAAACCTGTTGTTGTGCTTATGGCCTCATCGAAATGCTCATTAGAATCAATGCCAGCCTGGGGGCCAACTGCCCAACTGGCCAACTGCCCAAGTGCATATAAAAATTAATCAGGCAAAAGGCACCCGCAGCCGCAGAGAGCGACAAATTAACCAAACGATCCCAAAAACGGCAGCAGAACAAGCAATAAAATCAAACTCAAACTCAAGCCACCAAACAACCAGGCTCAAAGCCGCAACGCAACGCAACAATGCCACAAGTTGCAAATGCGAGTTTGGGGCAGCAAACAAATCTCCCCAGTGACAAAGCAAATGAGGCCCACTGCGCAGTGCACTTGAAAAAATTAGTACGAATTTTTTAACCAACAATTTCTGGGCCTTAGAAAAAATAAAAAAATTTAGAATTTGTAATTGTATTTGATATATTCTAATATTTGAACTGCCTTTTTTTTAAGTTCATTTTACTGTTTATTTTAATAGGTAGTAATGGTAAATGGTAATAATTGAAATGATAAAAAATTCAAACTTTGAATAAATGTTTAGTTTATTAATATATTTTGTAATAAAGAATTCGGTCGCAAAGTCGTTCCTAAAAAGTTCTTAAACAAAAAATAATTATTTTTAAAAATTTCATTTAGTTGAATACACTGTTTATTTTAATAGATAATATTGTATAACATTAGTCAAAATAAAAAATCTATATATCTTCTGTTTCAGTCCTACAATTTTGAAATGCTTAAAAAATAAGTAATTTAAATTATTAAAAGGTTCTGAAACAAAAAAGTTATTTTTCAATAATTTAATTGAGTTGATTTCACTGTTTATTTTAATAAGTAAAATATAACAAAAATTTTAAACAATTTTAATATAAATTATATCAGTCCTTAAATATTGATTATCCAGCATGAGTACTTCGAAATAATATTTAGTTTATTAATACATTTTGTAAAGAAGAATTCCGTCAATTCAAAAAATTTCTGAACCAAAAAATTAATTTTTCAATCATTAAAAATAAAACCCAATCATATTTTTTCCCAGTATTAAGTAGAAGGCAAAGGAGTGTGGAGTTGGTCGCGAAGTAGGAGTAGTTGGTGCAGCAGGCCAGTGGGACAGTTGGCCAAAACCGGCCGAGACCCGAGTCTTGAGGCCCGAAGCATGGAGCTTGAAGCTCCCAGCTCGCAGCTCGCAGCTCGAAGTCGAGGCTCTCGCACAGGCCAACGCTGTTGCAACATGTCAAAATAAATCAATTGATTGATCTTGTTTTATTTATGTCCAATTCAATTTCGATCAATGAGCAGCGCGCACGAAGGCAGCATGTTAAGCGGCCCGAACGAGATGCCTCGCTCCCGATCCCGATCCCTGTCCCGATCCCGGTGAGGTGCGGTGCGGGTCCCTCCCAGCCAGGATAGGGTAGGGGCAGAGGAGCAGTGGAGGAGCACCCGGAGGTGGACTGGGTCCCAACTGGCGCTTAACTTGGGCTGTGGCTGTGGCTTTCGATGTGAATGTGAATGTGGATGTGACGGCCACTTGGCCCGCGGGGCGCGTGCGTAAAATTATGTGGCGATCGGAAAGTGGCCACAAGTTCGATTCGGCCAGGAGCAGGGGTTCCACCACACCAAAAGGGAGGAGGCGTTGGCGATCTTTGGGAGCGATAAGCCAACTTAGCGCTGGCGGAGATCGTGAAAAGCAAAGCCTACGTGTTGATTGAGTTTATGTGCCAAATTAATTAGTAAAACAATATAAATAATATTAACTTTGTTCAGAGAGTGAATCGAGGGTGAAGAATAATCAAATTAAAGAGTAAATAACATGAATTAATTTTTAAAATTTATATTTTCGTTAGATTTTTAATAAAGAGAGCTCTAAGATAAAGTGTTTTTTTATTTATCCTATTTGTTTTTTTTTTGCAATAATTCGATTAAACTTCAAGATTTTTAATTTAGAGATCTAAAAATAAATAAAGTGTTCTTTTTTTCAAATTTGTTTTGTGCAATAAATTGCTAAAGAGTTAGATCGTCTTAAAAAATTGTATGTAAGAGATCTCAAAAAAAAAGAGTGTTCTTTTATTTTTCAAAATTTCTAAGTGCAATAAATCGGTAAAAAGATTTACAATTCTCAAAAATAAAGTGTATATAGTTGACTAGAAATACTAAAAAACTAGAACTAGAACTAAAACTAAAAATATAAAAAAGGGTATTTTTAGTTTAACATTTTTCAAAAATATAATGTTCTCTATTTTTTTTTTTTAATTATATTATTCGCATCATGAAACGCAAGCTAAATGTTTTTTATAATAAACGGAAGCAAAATTTGTTGCTATATTTGAATACTTGAAACTACAAAAAGTTTTCTAGAAATTTTGTAAAAGCTTTAAAATAATTTAAAATTAATACAAATTTTTAAGTTAGTTTTTTTCTTAGTCATTTGTTGAAATATCATAGTATAACCCATTGAGGATCTTGATTTTTGTTATTTATTTACATTGACTATAACTACTACAAAGGTATTTTCCTACCAAACTGAATGGCAACTTATTTCCCCCTCAGAAAAAGAATCTATTTAAATGCTTTCTATGTTTTATAACACTTGCTGTTTTTTACTTGTATGTTAGTACTGTTATTGTTAGTTTTGTATGAATTTACAAAAAATCGTCAATAAAAACACCGGTGAACCGTTCCTTGTGATCTATGCATAATGCATGACATCTCTGTCGATGAAATTTATCCCATGACTTCACCGGAGAAAGAGCGACCTTAATTGCCTCGCATGTTCTGCCACCCACATATGAGCAATTGGAGTTTGGAAAATAGTTTTCTCCAATCCACAGATCAAAGTCCCCCAGTCCCAGCCTCAGTCCCAACCCCAACCCAAGACCCAATCCCCAGTCCGATCCCAAAGCGAGACCCTACCTTCTGGCTGAGGCAATCGAAAGTGCGGCGTGCATCTGTTGAGATTAATTGTCAGCTTTCTATGTGGCGCGCAACTGTTTAGGCATTTTCCCGTTTTCCAATTTCCATTTTCCGTTTCCCAATCCCGAGCTGCCGCATCACGTGTCACAATTAAAGGCTAGGAAAATGGATTTTTTGTGGAAGGTGAAGGGCTGCGATTTTTATGGATTTTTTAACTTCCGTTAAGCACTGTAAAAAAACATACATTTTTTTTGCAATTTCAACAAGTTAATTTAAAAAATAGTTTTAGCTATTAGGTAATGAAAAAAATAAGGTATTCCCTCAATATTAATTTTTGTGTCACGATTTTATTCTATATATCATAAATATAAAATCCTAAAATTAAATAGCGTATAAAAAGAGAATTAACTTGAAAGTGATGCTAAAATATAAAGATAATTAAGATTAGATTAAAATATAATACTATGTTTTGAAAATAAGCAAGATCAAGATTTTTTAATATTTTTTACTACTTTTCATTAAATTCTTAAAATATTTCTATAATTATTAATAATTCCTAAAGCTATTCAACTTTTTAAAAGTGAAGTAACTTGAAAGTGTTGCTGAATTATAAAGATAAATTAGATACGACTAAATTATAATGGTTTGAAAAGGAGCAAGACTAAGATAATTTAATTTTTTTAATTTAAATGTAATCCGATTTAATTTTAAAATTTGTTATATAATTTAATAATAAATCCTACAATTTAATAGCGTATTAAAAATACGTTAAGTTAAAAGAAGAAACAAATATAATATGTATTTAAAATGACCAAGCTAAAGATCATACTCTTCTGATTTCCTCAAATTTTTCTCAGTGCCTTAAAAGAGACTTACAGAACTGTATTTACAGTACTGAATGGCAGAGAAAGTGCATCAATTTCGGTTTTCCTCTTCTCGAAAACAAAAAAATGATAAATTAGCTTAGAAAAGTCACGAGTGTCAGGGCGTGAGTGCGCGAGAGAATTGGAGTTTTTGGAATAGGTTCGAGTGGGTTACCTGCGCATGTGTGTGTGGGGGGACTTGATTAATGCACTTGCATTCAGGCCCGACTCAGAGGCTCTAACTATATAGATACATAAATATATCCAGCTACGCGAAGCTATATGGCACGCCTTGAACGGCCCACGGCCCGACTCTAATAAAGTAATTTACTCCGCTAAATAGTTGCCGTCGGCCAATTTTAAACCCTCCTTGATATATATTTTTTATATATTTTTTATTTATTTTTGGTAGCGGATGCCTTTTAACAAGCTGCTGTCCCTCTGTCCGTTACGAAATTAGCATTTTAATTGAAATGTCACGCCAAACATTTTGGCTGCCAAGTGCCAAAAGCCAGTCTCTAGTCCCAAAAAAAAAAACTAAAAATTTTCATTTTATTTCCCAGACACGACACGCACTTTTTCAATTTCTGAACTGATGTTTTCATTAGGTTTTTTCGCCTGATGAATGGCATTTTGGGTGAGTTTTGCCAAATAACTTGTTCGGCTTGTTAAGGAGGCAACTGATATTTTATTTATTTAATTTTTCTTTTTTTTCGGCTAGTGAATGGCAAATTGATGTTGATGAATGATGATTGCCGAAACAGAAGCAAGTTTCAAGTGCCGAAAGTGCGCCAATTTGCAAGGTAGTTATGGGAGAATGTAAATATCTATTTAAAAATGTTACCCAATTGGGAATTGGAATTGGGTTACTATGAAAATCAAGCTTATAGGGTACAATACCCACCTAATCAGAACAGTGTTTCCCCCCTTCGAATATGAAATACATCCAATTAGAAATGCTTTTCTATCCTTTACACACACCTTTTAACATATATCCAATTGGGATTTTCCCAGGCTCATCTGTTGAAAAGGAAAGCCAATTGATTGGATATATTATAAATAAGAAACACATCTCCAGCAACACATCTCCAGTACACACATCCAAAAGTTGGGGGGAAAGTCAAAGTCGGGCGAAAGGTGACAATCCTGAGAAACAAATTTGAAAGCCATCTCCGTCGGTGATCCCCCCTTCCCTGGGGCTCCTCTAATCACCTTCCAGCTACTGCAGAAGCAGAAGCAGATGCAGATGCTCTCTTCCACAGCCTCCCAAAACTAGGCACCGCATGTGGCTGCCATAATTATTGTTTATAAATAATACAATGCTCACGTGTTGAGGCTAAATCTTCACATTTCACCCGCACACTCCCCTCCATTTAGATGAGTTATGATCGAACTTCCTGCAACTCCATTTCTAAAATGCACAGAAAATAATAGGGCTATTTAAATATTAAAAATAATTGAATTAACAAACAAATTTTGTTTTAAGATTTCTACATTATTTCATTATAAAATCCCAATACGAATTTTTCAGTAGATAATTATCATAGATTAATTTTGTTATTGTAGATTTTTACTAATATATGATAAATAAGTAAACAATACAAATAAATGTTTTTACATTTCATTGTGAATAATTTATTGGTCAATAACCTATAAAGTACATTTTTTTAAAGGAATTTATATTCGCTTTAATTTTAAAATTCTAATTTAAAGTTTTCAGTTAACAATTATCGTAAATACATTTTTAATTATTACTATTACACACTAATACATAAAAAAAAATTCTAATTCAAATGAATGTTTGATAGCAATTTAAAATACACAATATATAAAAGAATGTAAAATTGTAGTTATAAGGTTAATTATTTCATTTATATATAAAACATATTTATATAAAAAAAATTTTTTTATAACAATCAACCCATTTTCTTCAGTGCATAAATGTCTGTTTTAGTTTCAGCTGCATCGTGTAATCCCCCATGTTCGGTTTTCTCGCAGTGTTAATAAATTTAAGCGATTTGTGCATAAATTATTCCGATTGCATATTAATTTTTGGGGTTGGCCTACGGTAGCAGTTTTGTAAGTGATAGGGTTTAGGTTTACTGTTAGTCTTCTGCCAGGCAGATGACATTATTTATGGAGTTACACGTGTTATGATGGCACCCCAGGGGCCAAGTGACGGTACAAGATACATCCATGTATCCATCAAAAATTCGTATTAATTTCCAAGTTTTGCTTGAGAAAGTAGAGCAACTATCCATCTATAACTCAATATGATAGAATATGGTAAATCGTTTACCGCCTCATATACAAATTTAACGCCTTTGCAGGTTGCCTAATAAATCATGGCCAAGTGCCAGCCGTGAATTATTCTCGATTTATTCTACAGATACATTATACAATCGATTTGATGCGCTAAACCATAAAAATGAGTTACAAGATACATATGTCGTGTGTGTGGCACATGCCGTATTATTGAAATTCTTTTCAGATTCTGAACAAGATCGAGAGAGTAGTGTCATTAGCATTTGAAAGTGGCTGGTTTTCTCCTCGAGACATTTGTTTCTTTGTTTATTACATCAACAATTGTTGCAGGTGAGCCAAAGTGCGGCTTATATGGTCATTGTTTACCGAAAAACCCAAAAAAAATATTATATCAAATGGTAAAACTTTTATTTCTATTGTATGGCTTTGTGGGTGAAAGTACCTCACAAGCGGATTACAGCACTGAAAGAAAAACTTTGAAGGGTGTTTTAAGTAGTTATTCTTGGTTAAGATGGTTTTTTATGGTGTATTTTATATACCCTAGAAGAGGGATTTAAATAAGTGTCATAGAAAAGATTAGAAAAAAATTATTATAATCAAAAAAATAATTTTGTTGATATTTGGAAATATATATAAAAATGTAGACCAATCTGTAAAATCAAAATACAAATTTATTTTAATGGAACATGTCTTTATTATTTTCATTAAATTTTTTATTTTCTTGATTCATTTTTGGGAAAAGTTCCCGCTTTCATTTTTATAAGTGCATCCTGGCCCTAATGTCATTATTAACTCATTGAGTGAAATATGTGTGTTAATTCAATGGGCAAAAACAATTGCCAAATTACATCATCGCACCGCACCGCACCGCACCGAGAAATACGAATTTCAGCCTCATTTGAATATGCCTCGATACGGGATACTTCCGCCAAATGCGTTTTAGTGCAACTTTATTTCGATTGCGAAATTTGTACAATTGTGGTTGCAAACGGGCAACGAACAAGCTCATGTCCATATTTGCGTTATGTGTAGCGAAAACAACGCATTTGTGGCCAATTCTCCAAATGCAATTCCAATTCCAAACTACAACTCCAACTCCGATTCGGTATTTATAGCTTGACATTTGCGCCAACATGGTTGCTAACTATCCCCCCCTCTCATTTCGCAGCATCCCCCAACTAGTTAACATGTGTTTACCTGCACCTGCAATGAACTAGCCGCCCCCTCACTACAGACAAAAAAAAACAACCCCACCTCCCACCTCACAAACATTCAGCATCAGCACAAAATTTACAATGGCAGCCATTTTTGGCTGGCTGGCTAAAAAGACAATCCGAGATGAAGATGTCGTTCCCGCTCGTTGTTTTTGGCCGGAAAGTGAAATGTTCAGCGTTTTGTGGGGCCTCGGTGAGTTGGTTTCATTTTGGAGTCGGAGTTGGAGTCGGAGCTGGAGCTGGAGCTGGTGCTGTAGTTGGAGCCTGGCTATAGAGGTCAACTGGTCATTCGTGCGATTCTCGGAAGAGTCGGCTATAACATTGTTCCGAGTTCAGAAAACAGTTCGGTCTGCTCATAAAGCACCAAGCGAATGGAGGAAGACAAGTTGAGATGTTTTTCAAAAACCCAAATTAAAAGTCTGAAATGCCCTTACAGATACAGTTGGTTGGATAGTTAGTAGATACAAATAAAGAAATATAACTTTTTATGTTATTGAATTTGCATAAAAAAAAGAGTCTTTCTTAAGATACTTTTTCATTCATAATTCACAGATATTAAAAAAGGGTTATCAAATTGTATTATATTAAAATTTGGATTAAAAAATTTTTATTCTTTCTTAAGATATGTTGTTTCAATTGAATATTATTTATCTTTTTAAAGTGCTTCAATTATTAGTTATTATATGTTTTGTGTGATTTCTTTTAAATATCTAGATAAAAACGTTTTAAAGACAATTTAAATTAATTGAAAAAAACAATAAAACTAAAATTAAAAAAATATTATTCTACTTTTTAAATTTGAAAATAAATATTTT